>MU134678.1:49514-68863 GCA_015039355.1 Ramaria rubella
ACATAGAACTTCTAATGATTCTACTTCATTTGGAATGTCCATCTATATTCAGAAACATAGCTTTTAAATGTGTTGGTTATAATACATCGTAAATTAAATGCACATTTGGATAAAGTTATGAACAACCTTCTGACCCCGAATGACCCTCTCAGAGACTGGCAAACAGAACCAACAGAGAAGTTCTGATGGTCAGATGACAAGTCCAATGATGATTGGACTGAGTATCATGCCAGCACGATACATGCTGCAGGGTACTGCGACAGACGCAGCCTATATGCTGCGCAAACACAAGGTGAGAGTGTAAACTCTCATGACTAGCCACGGGTGGTATAATAGATAAAACTGCCAAGCTGGTCTACGACCATAGGGCTTGGCACAAAGATCAAACACAGCCTAAACAACTGCATGAAGAAAACCAGACTATCTCTGGTTATTTTGAAGTTGGAGGCACACAAGCCCACTGCATGTTAGACAGTGGGTGTGAAGGCATGATGATATCACACGATTTCACACATGCCACCAAGATGAAGACGTTCGAACTCAAATGTCCCATAGGCTTACAGCTAGCCTGCATCGGTAGTAAATCTACCATAAACTATGGCGTCAGAGACACCATAAGATTTGGATCAAAAACCATTGAGGAATACTTCGATGTAGCCAACATCAATTATTATGATGTTATACTGGGAACTCCCTTCCTGAGAAGGATGGGATTAGTCCTGGACTTTAATGGTCCAGGACAAATAATAATGGGGAATGAGAAAATCCCCAATGGAGTAAACGTGTTCGGTAAGGAATGCAAAGCAGAAGCTGCAAGGCCTCCTCCTAAGCCACATATAACTGCTGCTATAATGAATAAAACTCACAATTGAAGTGAGAAGGGTGAGCTGCCAACAAGTTACTCCCATAAGTTCGCCGTATTCATGGCGAGAGGGGGAGGGAGTAGAAGAATCTGAGGATGCGCAGGTGCATACTAAGGGGCGCACACACCACTTAATGGCTGCTAAAGCTAAACAGGGGATTTTAACCCCTGCTGATTTTCCAAGACTGTGAGAGCAATGGAAAATAGAA
Source organism: Ramaria rubella (assembly GCA_015039355.1). Classification (NCBI taxonomy): domain Eukaryota; kingdom Fungi; phylum Basidiomycota; class Agaricomycetes; order Gomphales; family Gomphaceae; genus Ramaria; species Ramaria rubella. Next base: position 50,586 of record MU134678.1, read on the forward strand.
TTTGCCGATGTGTTCGGCGAAGTACCTCCATGGTTGCCACGGTGGAGACATAAATCATGAGATAAATCTCATAGATGATCACAAGTGAATAAATTATCATTTGCCTAAGTGCCCAGATGCACTTAAAAAAGAACTCATTCAGAAAATTGAACAATACACCACCACAGGGTGGTGGGAAAGGGCATCAGCTAAACAAGTGATACCCATGCTGAGTATCCCAAAGAAAAGTGGGAAACTTCAAACTGTGTTCAATTTTCGTTTGCAAAACAATAACACAGAGAAGGACATCATGCCCTTCCCTGATCAGGACACAATACAGCACAATGTAGCACATGCCAAATACAGATCCAAGTTGGATATGTCAGAAGTGTATGAGCAAATACATGTAAAAGACACAGATGTCTGGAAGACAGCCTTTGCAACAATATTTGGCACATTCGTGAGCTGAGTAATGATGATGGGGGACTGTAACACCCCCCCTCAACATTTCAACATCTAATGATGTTTATCTTTTGCGACTTTATAGGTCGCTTCATCCATGCATATCTGGACAATATATTCATATTCTCGAATACAATTAAGGAGCATGAACAACACCTAATGAAGGTGTTTGAGAAGCTGAGGGAGGTACAGCTGTACCTCTCACCGTCCAAGTCAGACCTCTACTCTGAAAGAGTAGACTGTCTTGGCCATATAATTGATGACAAAGGCATACACGCTGATGCTGACAAAATGGCTAAGATACGCGAGTGGTGACACCCTCGGTCATATGTTGAAATACAATGTTTCTTAGGATTGGTGCAATACCTAGCACCATATATGCTGGATGTAACGGCATATACAACACCACTTTCAGGCTGTGCCCAAAATAACAGGATGTTCACCTGGACACCCTTATTAGACAAATGCTTTGAGTCAATCAAAGCATTAGCTTGCAAGGCTCCAATATTGAAGCCTATAGATGTAAACAACCCAGAGACAATCTGGGTTATATGTGATGGCTCCAAGACTGGAGTTGGCATGGTATACAGACAAGGTCCCAACTGGGAAACCTGTAGACCCACTGGCTTTTCGTCTAAGAAGTTTACATCAGCACAGCATAGCTACCAAACACATGAGCATGAAACAATAGCCATGCTCAAAGCTCTCATGAAATGGGAGGATAAACTACTAGGACAAAAATTCGTCCTAGTCACAGACCATAAAGGTCTTGAATATTTCAAGACCCAGCCGCATTTGTCACCAAGACAAGTGCGTTAGTGGGAGTTTCTCTCCCGCTTTATGTATACTACACTCCACATGGATGGAGTAAAGAATAAAGTAGTGGATTGCTTATCCCACTACTTTGAATTTGATGTGCCAGAAGATGCGCATCCAGAACACATATATGTCCAGGCTGATGCCAGACTAGACCCAGATGGGGAATTATTACCCATTGAACATTTTGTTGAAATACGAGCAGCTGCTGCACGCAAGTCTGCTTGAATACAACAAAAGCAAGAGGATAGAATCCTTGAAGCCAACAAACTGAATGAGGAAGTTGAACTTCCTCAAGTGTCACCCAGAATACTGGATGAAAATGACATCAAAGATGTCATTGCCTTGGGCTCTGGTCCAGAGGGAAAATCACTACGTGAACGTGTAGAGAATAAGATTGACTTAGCTGCGCTTGTTTGCAACAGCTATGAAAAAGACACGACCTTTAGAAAGGTCTTAGCAAATCCTGGAGTGCATCCTTGCTTTGGGATTAAAGATGGGTTAATTTGGACCAAGAATAGGTCCAAAAGAAGTGTGGTATGCTTACCCTGTGAAGCCTTCCTGAGGGGGAGGAGACTAGTTGAGGTCATAATAGACCACGCTCACCAAGCCATTGGCCATTTTAGCCAATTTAAAATGGCTAATTATGTTGGCAGTTACTACTGGTGGCCAACAATGACAAAGGATATACAATCCTTTTGCGATACATGTGGACCTTGTCAGCAGAACAAGGTCAGTAACCAGCAGCCCTCTGGGCTGCTGCATGCATTACCAGTGCCTGAAAGGCCCTGGCAATCTATAGGAATGGACTTTATGGGCCCACTCCCAAAGTCAAAGGAATTCGACTATCTGCTCATGATAATCGACAGACTCACATCGCAGGTACATCTGATACCTACAACAGTTCAAGTTACTGCACAGCAGGTCACATGGTTATACCTATGAGAAGTTGTATGACTTCACAGGACAACAGAATCAATCATATCAGATGGAGACTCAAAGTTCACTTCCATATTTTGGAAGGAACTACAATGACTAATGGGGACTAAGCTCCTCAAGTCTACATCTTTCCACCTGGAAACGGATGGAGCAACAGAACAAGTGAACCATTCTATAGGTCAAATATTGCAAACAGTAGTTCACAATGACCAAAAAGATTGGGCAGAAAAGTGTCCAATGGTCGAATTCACATTGAACAGCAGCATTAATGCATCTATGGGATTTGCACCGTTCAAATTGAATGGTGGATATATGCCCAGAATTGGACAGATGTTAGAAGTTAACACCACCTATAGGGGTGTTAAGCAATTCACACAGCAAGTGCTGTAGAGCCTAATGGAAGTGCATGATGCTATCATTGAAAGTCATGTGTCACAGACACACTACGCTAACCAAAAGCAAAGAGCAGGCAGTGTATATGCGCCTGAAGACTTAGTTTATCTATCAACTAAGAACTTATCCTTGCCCAAAGGGAGGGTGAGGAAGCTTATGCCCAAGTTCATTGGGCCATACAAAGTAACAGATGTACATAATGAGATGTCTAACATAAAGCTCAAGTTACCGCCCAAGCTTAGTGCATGTAGAATTACATCTACGTTTCATACGGCATTAATATGGCCATATATGGCAAACAACAATGAGTTGTTCCCCAAGTGAGACATGATGTCATTATATGACTTTGGACAAACTGACGAGCAAGAATGGTTTGTCAATGAAATACTCACCCATAGATGGATGAATGATAAAGAAATAGAGTTCCAAGTTTGTTGGACTCTGGGAGATGTAACGTGGGAGCCCCTTGCTGAATGCAAGGATCTAGAAGCTCTAGATGAAAATCTAGAACTGCGAGGTGTAAAACGACCTCACAAGTTACCCAGATGCATATAGCGTGTCTGGTCACATGACTCAATTCAAGTCCTGCCTGCAGCCAAAAAAGAGTAATGCTGCGGGTGCTCATTTTCTTCACCATCTCACTACCACAATGGGACATGAGTGGTATAAATCCCGATGCTCACATGAGCGACACGAATAATGAGCCTGCTGAAAAGCAGGCTAGTGAACCCTTATCAGGCATTGCCCAATTACTCACTGAATATCAGCACAAAACCAAGTGGCAGATACACAGTCTGCCACACACTGTCATATTGTTGCATAAACGCGACTGTGGGCTATGCAAGGCCCACATAACACATGTACTCACCACCATGCAGGCCGGCGAGATTAACTTCAGCAGATGAAGTATGGGATGCCATCTATGAGGCATACCCCGATCTTCCACATCGCTTCTATGATGAGATATACAAGCTGAAGGAAAAGCTCACATACTGTGAAAAACAGTATAATGACGTGCACCACGAATTAGACGTGGCCCAAGAGAAAATACACAATCGTGAATCACATTTAGACAAGATGCAATCGCAACTCAAAGAACAGGCAGTGCAGCTGACTGAGCTGCACAAGAAGGGTCCTCAGACCCTTCCCCAGACAGTGATACAGCCATCTACTTTGTCTCAGCCAGCTGTAGACATACAGCCGCAAGGAGATGGCAGTGAGCTGTCTTGATCACCACCTCCCAGTTCGCCCTCACGGGTGCACCTCATAACGGGGACAGACATCCCAATCTGGCCCGTTAACAAGCCAGGGATGCCCCCGCCCCCATCAGGTCACGCATACACCATTGACCTGACAACAGGTGCACCGGTACTTTATAAGGTACCGCCATTCAAACCGTGGGACGACGCATCCACAGATGATGATGGTAATGTTGCCGGCATGACTCCTTCAAAGGAGCCATCCAAGTGTGTGCTTAAAAAGCGCAAGCTACAAAACGAGATCGCTCCTGCTGTGGGCAATCCGCCATACTTGCAGATGGGGATGATTCCCCATCCACTCAGTAAGGTGCCCGCACCCCACGCGCGCACTAGAGGCACGTGGTACAACACGTGCGATATCAATAGCCCTCTGCTATTGAATGAGTACGAAATGGGAGTGTTAATCCCATTTCCTGAGCGTACTCTTGCTCAAAAGAGGGCTGTGGCTTGCATCAAAAAGAGCCACAAGGAAAACACCTGGGTGGAATGCTTTGCTGTCCACCTTGACACTCCTGCTGGCTTGAAGTCAGCATTAATGCTCTGGATTTACAATCCAGAAGGACTCCCTGCAGCAATCAGGGAAGAAACAGATGCGTCGCTAAATATGAGTGACATCAATGTCTGGGTATGAATCAACAAGATCACACCCCAGACAGACAGCATTGTCTTCAAGACAATGCTAGAGGCCATATTTTCCCAGAAGGGAAAATGGGAAAGCCTTGTGGGAGCTCAGTGGTGCATGCCACAAGGGAATGGGGATCTCAAATCCTCTGCACCAAACAAGTTCGGCTGGAGTGGCAATGCTCAATCCACTAGCAAGAAAGATATCGCATTGTGGCTGGGCCACCATGGGGGAATTGACCCCGTCCATGCCACCGACTTGCTCAAACCCTACTATGAGAGGGTGAGTTCCAAACTGCACTATAGCAAAGTAGCCATACCTGACTTGAAAGGGAAAGGTAAAGCCACTAAGGGGAATACCTCCTCCATGCTGCTACATGCACATATCGACTATAGCAATATAGTCACTGACGCGGTGCCTACAGGCGCCGCAGCTGCTCCATCTATTGGGAGTAGCTTCACAGCCGCTAGTACACATACTAGCCTGATCGGTAATGAAGACCTTGGGGTTGATACCGCTGAAATCTATGAGGATGGAAATCCTCTAGATGTGGAGATGAATCCTCCATCTCCCACTGCCGGTAACAGATAAAATATCTGTTTATGTCTAAGACATTGTCAGCCTCCCTGTTGTTTCAGCCTGAGGGGGAGGGTGTAAGGGAATTATAATTCCCTTAAGGTATATATGTCATTAATAGTAGTATATACAAGTATATAATAAGTACTATAGAAGCATAGGCTATGCCTACGCTATAGTTGTGTATGTATGTGTCCACAACTGTAATAGTTGTAGCATGGGAATAACCTTAGGTTAAGAACCACTTAGCTGTAACCACCACACAACACTTGTCTAGAACCAATTTGGACCGGTTCTGGCTGAGCACATGTGGTAAACACAACTAAGTGTAAAAATCCTTACAGGTCTAGTGTCTTAATCCATGTACAACCAGCTTGTTTAAGACCATAGACAGATCTTTTTAACTTCCAGCAATATCCCAGTTTGATCTTCACACCCATAGGCAGAGAGACATATATATCTTCGTGAAGTTCGCTGTTTAGATAAGCTTGTGCAATGTCACAACCTTCGAGTTCAAGGTTGTGTTTTGTGGCAAGAGCCAGTATAATTCTGATGGATTCAATGTTTGCAACAGGTGTAAATACTTCATCATACTTAACTCCTTTCTGTTGTTGAAAGCCTTGTACCACAACATGCATCTTGTGGTCTGAAATGCATTTGTGTTGATCTCTCTTGATCTTGAACACTGGCTTGCTAGGTATAGGTGTGACACCCAGAGGGATCAGCACTTCATCGTATACATCATTGTCAAGGAACCCCTTTAATTTGCAATTTATGGATGCATTCCATTTCTCAGAATCCACACCGGTGATTGCATCTGGTATGCTTGTGGGAATTGATTCAGAAAATTCATCTTTCTCAGAATATCCAGCAAGAACATCTTCCAAATGTATAAATGCGGCACTGTCTGGGTCATTTGTCTGCTCCTCAGTAGCAGATGTGGGAAGGTTGTTCATCTCTGTGTTCTTTGACTTTCAGTATGTGTCAGAGTGTTCCTGCACCTTGCGTAGATAGATGGTGTTCTTGTCATAAGTGCAACGTTCTTGTGTCAGATGAGGGGCTGGTGGTGTCATTGGAAGTGGTGCTTGTGCCTGAGTTTGAATATGGTCACCACCCACTCAACGTGTCTCTGTTGATGTCTGAGAGATCACAGGAGTGACACTTGGCATGTGTAAAGCAGCATCTGGCACTGCTGATGACTGAACTATGACTGTTTGTTGTTGCAATCTTGGTATATACAACTTTCACTTTGGAATCTCTGGAGTCTTCATTTTTGCTTCTAGTTTTTCTCCCACTGACTCTAAGTCCATTGAGAGGTTAATAATGTCATTGTGAATGTCCCCTTGATGTGTTGGTGGAGGTGGCAGAATGGGTTCTCCTGGTGTAACATTTGCATGTGGTCGCTGATATTGCAGTAAGTCATTGTAGAGTGAGTTTGGGTCACATTTACGTTTGCCTGGTAACTCAATCTCAGAGATTACACCTCCTTCATCAAAACGAACATGACGGCTGCATGTGATCTTCTTTGTGTCCAGATCTAAAAGCCAATAGGCCTTTTTCCCTTCTTCATAACCAAGCATGACACACTTGATTGCATGCTTCAAGAACTTGCCTGTTCATCTGTCCTTTGGAATCAATGTGTATGCTGGGCAGCCAAATGACCTCAATAATGTTGGGTCAACGTGTCGTCCATAAAGCTCTTTGTGAGGTATCTTTCCTTTGTTTCCAGATGCTGGGCTCTGTACTGCTATGTAAGCCACAGTTCTCATGGCTTCAACCCAATACATCTTCAATAGTTTTGCATCAATGAGCATTGCGACTGCATTGATGGCTAATGTTTGACCCATCCATTCGGAAAGTCCATTCTGTTTGGCTGTATAGGGAGCTGTGGTCTCGTGTACAATACCATCATTTTGAAGTAAATCTTCAAATTCTTTCCCGCAGTATTCTCCTCCACCATCAGTGCACAGGAAGCTGATGAAGTTGTCAGACCATGAAAAAGCTCCCACTTCTTGGAAGAAACGGTTGTGGACATCTTCCTTGAATCTTGAATACATTTTGATGGCTTCATTTTTCTTTTTCATGAAGTACACAAATGGATGCCTGGAATAATCATCTGTGAATGTGATTGCATATTTGTATCCTTCTGGAGATGCAGGTGTGATGGGTCCTATCACGTCAGAGTGTATGATCTGAAATTTTCTTGTAGTTTGCTGGTGGTTTCCCTTTGTGAATGGGATCTTCTTCATCTTTCCCATTATACAGGGTTCACAGAATTGAGGTTTCCCATAAGGTGCTTGATATTTTTCAGTTGTCGCTTTCAGACCATTCTTTGTATATGACCTATCAAGATGTGTCCCATGCAGCAATGTAGTAGATTGATATCCATGCTTATGTGTGCTTGTTCTAGTATAGCTTCCAGACACCAATTGAGATGATAGAGATTGTCCCTTCATCTCCCTTCTGCGATTATTCACCCTCACTGCTTCATTATGCATCTGTGTTGTTGGAACTCCACAAGGATTTCCCTGTCTGTCAATCAAGGAACAGATACAAGTGATAGTTTGGAATTTGGCACATGTAACACGTTTTGAAGTAAAATTTCATATCAATCAGTTCCAAACACACTTTGAAATTTCATGTTTCCAATACCGATTGCATCTACAGATGAGTTGTCACCAAACCAAATTTTCGTGGGGGTTGCAGTTTCTTGTACAAGTTGGTTTTGAACCATTCACTATGAGGTACCATGTGCGTGGAGCATGCCATGTCAGCAAGTATGGTGTGCTCGTTTCAGTTTGATTCAGATATGGTATAAGCCATCAGTTTTTCATCAATTCAACATTTCATGCTTGTAGGTTTCTTATCAGTGTTACATATTTTGTTCACATGCTCGAGTACAGTGCACATGGTAGTGTTGCGCTATCCAGGGCCCATAACCTGTCAGCAACTAAGAAGTAGGTGTGCTCAGCCTTCGATGTTGAAGTACTATATATTCATTGTACCTAAGAAGTAGGTGTGCTAGATAGATAACAATACTGAATATATAGTGTATGCTAGGAGATTTCTGGATGTACCTCAGCCTTCGATGTCAAAGTACTGAGGAAAGAAAGAAAAACTGTAGGTGCTAGTTTGCCTTGGATATGGGTTTCAGTGCTGCGTGTATTAGGTAATGAGATTGTCGCTAGATATTCGCGTTATCTTTTGACAGTCTCAACTTTTAGTAGATGCTCAACAGCTGTGCCAATTAGCATGAAAGCAGGTGTGTTCATTTTGTCTTGCTCAGGAGTCTTCAGAGAAATTGTCAGATTGCTGGTCCAAAGACAGTCATGAAAACCACAGTGTACAATCTGCTGCTAATCGTGTTATTGCTTGACCAAACTGGATGCCCTATGCAACTTCATGGGACAAAGCTATTGCTCACTTGCACACATTATCTGATAGTTGTGCATACGTATAGTCCTTTTAAGTGAGATGGTTTATTCATTGGTCACTCACTCTACTTAATATGTGTATGTGATTTCTCTACAGAACACTGGGGGCATGAGCAGATTTTTAGTGTAAAAAATGTGATAAAAATGCATTTTCCTTACAGATTATTCATTCACTGTTCTGGTTGAAAAATCTCCCAAAAATGCTGCTTTTTTATCAAGTTTTTGGACCTGAAAATCTGGTACATATTTCACATTTATAGGCATGGGAAATGGATGTAAAATGTGAGAAATAATGAATTTACTTGTTGATTTCATGCCACAAAAATGTAAGGACAATCTTGGTTTTCATTGACATTTTCAACAGAAAAGAACCAAAATTTATCCAAGATTTCATGGTAGAAAAAAGGTGAGAAAATTAGTAAAATATATGAGATTTTCATGAGATTGTTCAAAACTATTAGCCAATGAATAATCCAACATTTTTCTTTAGTTTTTGCTGGGAAAAACCTGATGGATAAATGTTTATCCCTTGGATAATCATTCACCCATAGGCAATATATAACAAGTTTTCTGAACCAAAAAGGTCATGAAAAAGTCAATGGATAAGAGTTTATCCCTTGGATAATCATTCTGCCATAGGCAGAACATTTACCCCATATGGAAGAATGATTATCCAAGGGATAAACTCTTATCCATTGACTTTTTCATGACCTTTTCGGTTCAGAAAACTTGTTATATATTGCCTATGGGTGAATGATTATCCAAGGGATAAACATTTATCCATCAGGTTTTTCCCAGCAAAAACTAAAGAAAAATGTTGGATTATTCATTGGCTAATAGTTTTGAACAATCTCATGAAAATCTCATATATTTTACTAATTTTCTCACCTTTTTTCTACCATGAAATCTTGGATAAATTTTGGTTCTTTTCTGTTGAAAATGTCAATGAAAACCAAGATTGTCCTTACATTTTTGTGGCATGAAATCAACAAGTAAATTCATTATTTCTCACATTTTACATCCATTTCCCATGCCTATAAATGTGAAATATGTACCAGATTTTCAGGTCCAAAAACTTGATAAAAAAGCAGCATTTTTGGGAGATTTTTCAACCAGAACAGTGAATGAATAATCTGTAAGGAAAATGCATTTTTATCACATTTTTTTACACTAAAAATCTGCTCATGCCCCCAGTGACAGAACTTAACAAATGTTTCACCATTTCACAGCAACTGAGCACTCCCCCAGATAATCCCATAACATGTAAATGCCTCCATACTTGCCCTTTGGGCAATAACTTATGTGCAAAACTTTCATCACATAAGTTTTTTCTCATGGTCTTAAATTTTTAGCTTTGGCATCTAAACCACTTCTACATGTTGGCCAGTCAATGCATCTCAAACTGCAAACTTACAGTACAAATTGACCACCCATTCACTAAATCCTATACCAATTTTCAATAATGTCAGTGTGTCACAGCAGCTAAACAATACGAGCTCAGTCTTCATAGTAGAAAGACTAATATTAGGATATACCTAAACAATATGAGCTACAAGAAATAAGTATGTATATACACATTTAATTTTTAACTATAAGATGTACCTCAGTCTTCGTAGTGGAAAGACTGAGGGGAAAATTTTAGGTGCTGAACTTACATAAGTTATGGGCTGCAGCTATGGGCGTGAATATGAAGTTGAAATGAGACAAACTCAATCAATGTGAATCACCATGAGTCAGTTCTTGACACTCCCACTCGAACATGGTTGCAGTCCCATAGCGCTCAAGAATTTCCAATGCTTTTCCCTTGGCAATGCTTTGGTGAATATGTCCGCGACTATATCCATTGTAGGTATGTATTGAACTGTTGCTTTTCTGGATGTGACGTCATCATCTTGGATATAGTGATACGTTCTTTGAATATGTTTAGTACATGCCTGGAACCGAGGATCTCGAGATAGAATGATTGCCGCCTGATTATCGCAGTTCATAATGGTTGGTTTTGACTGTGTGTGACTGATATCTTCGAAAAACAGTCTTAACCATGATAGATGCTGACCGGTGTTGCTCAGTCCAATATACTTGGATTCTGTGGATGACAATGCTATTGTTGACTGTCGCTTACTTGACCACGAAATAGCTCCTTTGGACACGATGAAAACATATCCAGATGTTGATCGAGAAGTGTCAGGATCACCACTCCAATCTGCATCTGAATAGCCATGGAAATCCATGTTGGAAGAGACATCAGAACCATCAAAATGTAGTTCCAAATTCAATGTTCCCTTTATATATCTCAATGCTCTCTTGGCTAACCTCCAACGTTGTTGTTTAGGGCAGGACATGTATCTTCTGAGAACTCCCACTGTGTAAGACAGATCCGGTTGGGTACAGACAGCAGCATACATGATCAATCCAACCACAGTTGCATATGATACTGTGATCCCATTTATAGACATTTCAGGTATGTCCATGTCGTCCTCATACTCTGACACTGAAACCCACACATGACTTTCCGTGGGTGTGCTCACGGGGTTGACATTTTCTCCAGACATACTGCACCGTGCAAGTACCTTTTGAAGGTATTGACGTTGCGACAAGGTGATTAAATGTCTTTGTCTGTCACATTTGACCTCCATTCCTAGGATCTATGATAGTGCACCTAACTCATGCATTTTGAATGCACTTGACAACATGAGTTTTACATTCCATAAGTGTTCCTTGGAGTTCATGGCTAGGATGATGTCATCAATATATACAACCAGGAAACACACCCTAAAATTCCTCTTAAAAACGTATAGGCATGTTTCTGCATCTAAACATGAGAAACCCATATTAGTGAGTTTGCAATCAAGTGTTTTGCTCCAAGTGCAACCAGCTTGTTTCAAACCGTAGACCGATTGTTTTAATTTCAACAAAAGCCAGGTTTAACTTCAACACCAACAGGAGGGGATACATATATATCCTCTTGAAGTTCTCCATTAAGGTAGGCTTGTGCAATGTCGCACCCTTCAAGTTCAAGGTTGTACTTTGCTGCCAACACAAGGATGATCCTGATAGATTTGATATTTGCTACAGGTGCGAAGACTTCATTGTAATCCACTCCCTTTTGTTGTCAGAAACCCTGAACGACAATACATGTTTTGTAATCACTGACATTTCCATGCTGGTCTCATTTGATTTTAAAGATTGATCAGCTTGGTATGGGCTTGACACTTTCTGGTATCTGTACAATGTTGTACACGTCATTATCAATGAACCCCTTGAGTTCTCGCTCTATAGAACTTTTCCACTTGTCTGCACCCTTTCCAATGAGCGCATCTGGGATGTCCTTAGGTAATTGACCATCGGAGTTCCCATTTTCTGTGTAACTGCATATGGTATTCTCCAGCTCTGTAAACACAGCATCTGCCATACTGTCTGGAGGGAAACTTTCAATTTTATTGATTGATGTCATTGGATGTGCATCGCTTGCAGTAGTTATTGGAGTGTTCTTGCACCTTGTAGAGGTATTCAGCATTCCTATTGTATGGTTGGCGCTCACACACGGGTCTGTTGGTTGATGAGATTGTAGGTATGTGAATATTGTGAACATGTAACACTCCCACTCACTGAGGATGTGTAGATGCACTCGTGGGACTTGAAAGTCTGGCTCCATCATTCATTTGAATAGTGGCAGTGTTCTCCCATGAACTTGAAGCAACTGGTTGGAACACAACAGGTGTCTGTCTGGGTTGAGGTATATGTGAATTTGTACTCCATGATGACCCTGAGTTGATTGGGGTTTCAAATTTGATCTTTACTGTTTTTGGCATTGACAGATTATTGTCGAACCTCGATGAAGTAAAGTTTGGGAGAGTTGGAGGTGGTGATAATGCATCTTTGCTTTGCTGTGGCATAACATATGTGTGTTTGCGTTGTAATAGGTCATTGAATGTGTCTTGTGTCTCAAATGTTTGACTTCCTGGTAGTTCAACTTCTGAAATTGTCCCTTTCTCATCAAATCTGACATGTCAACTACAGATGATCCTTTTGCTTTCAAGATTCAAAATCCGGTAAGCCTTCTTTCCTTCTTCATATCCTAGCATGACACACTTCACTCCATGTTGAGAGAACTTGCTGGCACGTTTGTTCTTTTGAATAAGAGCATATGCAGGGCATCCAAAAGTCCTGAGTAAAGTGGGGTTGACTCTTCACTTGAATAGTACTGTGTGTGGTATTCTGCCTTTGTTTCCAGATGCTGGGCTTCGGGCAGTTATGTAGGCAGTAGTTTTCATGGCCTCAACCCAGTAAGTCTTGGGTAATTTCATGTCAATAAGCATGGCAACAGAATTTACCACAAGGGTTTGACCCATGCATTCAGACAATCCATTTTGTTCAGGAGTATCTGGTGCCATCATTTCATGCATTACGCCATCTCTTGATAACAGTTCTTCAAATTCTTTCCCACAGTATTCTCCTCTCACTGGAAACAAATCAAGGTGTCCTGAGTCAGGAAATGCTTGGGGCATCCTCTGGAAAGCTATCATGTTAACATTATGTACAGACTTGTAATATGCTTTTTTTATTTAATATGGCCCAGATGTATCTCAAAGCCAGACATACATGGAAAAATTAAAATTTTCATAGCATGTATTCCATATTATCACAGGATGTGTTCAAAATATAGCCTCTTCCAGTGCATGCACAAAATAGTCTGTGAAAATGTGGAATACATGCTATGAATATTTTAATTTTTCCATATATGCCTGGCTTTATAACATATCTGGGCCATATTAAATAGAAGAAGCATGTTACAATTCCATACACAATGTTACCATGATAGCTTTCCAGAGGATGTCCCAAGCATTCCCTGACTCAGGACACCTTGATTTGTTTCCAGTGTCTGCCATCTGTATGCAAGAAGGTAATGAAGTTGTCGGACCAAGAGAAGACACCTATTTCTTGAAGGAATCAACTTTGTACATCCCTTTTGAATGTTTCATACATTGTGATAGCTTCATTTTTTTTTTCTTAATGAAATACACAAAGGGGTATCTTGAAAAATCGTCAGTGAAGTGATTGCATATCTATATCCTTTGGGTGATGTTGGTGTTATAGGACCCATGACGTCTGAGTGTACAATTTGGAATGGTCACGTAGTCTTTTGTCACTTTCCCTTCTTGAATGGAATCTTCTTCCTTTTACCCATTGCACAGGGTTCACAGAATTCAGGCTCGCCCACTAACTTTTCAATGTGTTTCAATTGATGTTTGTGGACCATTTGTCATATATGTCGTGTCACAATGTGTCCCATGTGGCGAAGAAGTAAATTCACATCTATGCTCAGGTTTGCGTGATCTAGTTTGGTGGTAGGGCACCACTTGAGGTGATATACATTCCATTTTCATTTTCCCTCTCCAATTAACTGTCCATGTCACTGGATGAAGCACTTGTTTTGTTTGAATTTGACATTAATGTCCTTGTCAGTTAATTGGGATATGGATATTAGCAAAAGTTTGAAGCTTGGGACATGTAGGACACCCTGAAGCTTGATTTCATAGTGGCTTTTGCCAAAAACACTCTGGAATGTGATGTCTCCAATTCCTATAGCATCTACAAATGAATCATCTCCAAACTTGATCTTTGGCGGTGGATTCAATCTTTTATAGGAATTGGTTTCAAACCATTCAGCGTGTGGCATCATATGAGTTGAACATGCTGTGTCCACGAGTATAGCTAGTCAACTTAGCCTCAGTTTGGACACTGTGTAAGCCACGATACAACCCTTGAGTTTATTAGAGACATATGGATTATTTACAGCTGGCCTCAAAAACAAAGCCTTATTGTCCTTGTACCTGGATGAAGAGGTGGTGTTGGTGTCTGTCACTACTGCTGTGGCTGTCAGATCCAGTACCACTCAATCAATTCACGCGACATTCCCTACCCTTATCCTTTTTCTTGCCTTTGTACTTTTCTTTCCGCTCTCGTCATTCCTTCTCTTCTCTTTTAAGGGTATTGCAATCCTTTGAAGCATGATTGCACTTTCCATGAACAGAGCAGTATTTGAATCGCTTGGTGCTATCCTTCTTTGGATTGGTAGCTTTATTTGAAGATTCATTGTTTGACATTGATGTCATGGTAATGGTGTCTTCACTTTTACTGTAAATGTCCTGAGTTGCAAGTCGAGACTCCATATCTGAGAATGAGAGGGTTTTCCCCATTGGAACCGAATTTAGGATAGTGGTTGTTAGAGAGGGGAGTTTAAGCAATGAACATAGGAGTGCAAAGGCCATGAATTCTTCATCTATTTGTCTTTTCATGCTGGTGAGGTTATTCTCTGCAGCTCAAATCTTGGATATGTGTTCATTAATATCCAATGTCCCATCCCACTTGAGATTCATCAACTCTGTGTAGGTGTAGAATGCTGATATGCCAGTGTTTTGATTTTCAAATTGGGATATGATGGAGTTCCAGAGTTCCTTCAAGGTTTGAGGACTGATGACATGTCTGAATGTCAATGCATTGCTAATATGTTTGACAATTATGCTGTGCACTTTTCCGTCTTGAATTTCCCAGGAATCTGTCCCTTGGTAATATGAAGGATAGATTGTGACGCTAGGGCCAGGATCGACTTCGTTGCCGCTTGCTAAGCCCCAAACCTTTTGGTTTCAAAGTTCTGCAGTTATTTGAACCTTCCAAATTTGGAAGACTGTAGAATCTGTGAGAGTTGGAAATTCATTGGTATCGGCTGCCATGTTTGAGTATGTGTATGTAGCTTGTGGCGCTATATGGGGCCCATAACCTGTCACAGCAGCTAAACAATACGAGCTCAGTCTTTGTAGTAGAAAGACTGAGGGGAAAATTTTAGGCACCAAACTTACATAAGTTATGGACTGCAGCTATGGGCATGAATATGAAGTTGAAATGAGACAATCTAAATTGATGTGAATCACGATGAGTCAGTTCTTGACACAGTGCTCATCTCATGCCCCAACTAGCCAATGATTCAGCTGTACTATCTCCATTAGGTTTACTGTTGTGAGGAAAGTGATAAATGACATTGCTATCTTCAATACCATTCCAGACCAAATTGTTTTGAATGATCTTGTAATATACTGACACTGTGAATCTGTGTAGTACATAAACACATACTTTGCATGATGTAATTACCTGTGGCATCTATTTATGCCTTCAACATCTCCTTAGTTAAGGGCCCTTGCTGCCACCAGTGGCCTCTAGTACAGTAAGTAGTACCCAGTGTAGCAACAACAAGTTTGGTGATGGAAGTTGGGTGGGAAGTGGTGTGTGCCACTGCATGCACTGGTCACCCAACATGAAACCACTTTGCAGACGAAGGACACATCAACAATGTGGGAATTTCCCTATGACATACAGAAGCAGAGCTTTCGAATGGTCCTTGGTTGATAGAATTCGGTGCAGTACACAAGTAGCAGCTAAAAGTAGGGACATGTCGGTGTTTGCTCGGCTATACCAGGGTGATACCGTGGGACATTATTCATTTTTGCATTCGGCGATGACCGGATGTGAAAATATCACGTGACGTCATTTCAACATCTTGCTCAAAAACTCTAGCTCACAACGGCTGAGCGCTGTACTCTTTGCTTCTAACCATCATGTCGTCCTTCCGCGATCATAGGGTCATTATTGCCTCTCTCTTTCTTCCAACAACTGCTGCGCTTTCCAGCGACCATTCTGAATCAAGTTCTGAAATCAGTTTTGTATCCGAAAAGCCCGCTACTACGCCTTTGCTCAGTCCTATGCCGGCTTCACCGAAGACCAAGTCTAGAATATCAAGTACTCCTCTTAAAAGCATCGTTGATGACCTTACTGTCAAAGTATGTCTACTCAAAGTCCCTTCCTTCATATGGTCAACCCTCTTCTAGTCTAAAGCTTCTACTCCATCCGTCACACCCAGAACAGAAGGTTTAAATCCTTTCGCTAAATCACTTGGCAGTGCCCTCTCATCTCTTAAAGAAAGAGACACTGTTGCTCCCTTGCCACTATCTGCCTCAAAAGCGAAAGGTAATCATCATCAGCAACACTCTCCTCAGTCCCAGCACCAACACCAAGCTTTACATCAACGTGAAACCCCCCCTCGTCTTCTTAGCCGAAGGTCATCTCGTTCTGCCTCTCTCCGCCGATCCCATTCGCGACCAGAAACTCCAGCTCCGTCCTGGCATCTCGAACCAAACCCTCAAGGAAATGGCGGTCTATATAACGCCGTTGCGAGTGTCTCTAACTCTCATCTTAAGCGCAAGCTTTGGGTTGGAACGCTCGGTACCGCGACTGATGGATTTGATGCAAGCGTCCGGAAGGGTGTCGATGCCCGTCTGCGAGACGAATGTGATTCAGTCAATGTTTGGATAGGTAAATATTATGATTCCTAGTCCTTTCCCGAGAATTGATTTTTTTTGTCAGATGATGATGAGTTCACTGGTTGTTATGACGTTTTTTGCCACCAGGTGAGCAGAAATGTAATGGATTCTCAAGTGCAATGACGAAGAGGGGATTATAGGTACTTTGGCCATGTCTGCATTACGCCATCCCGGACGCACCAAAGACAAAAGTGTTCTACGAGAGCGGGTCATACGCACAGGTACCAGGCCCACAAGCATATGTGAGCTTTACTGACCGCGCTGCAGTACGAAGCATGCAACCGGAAGTTCGCAGATGCTATAATTCGTAACTACCAGGAGGGTGATATAGGTGCGCTATTCTGACCCGAGAATATTTAATATTTATCAAATATGCTGCGCAGTATGGGGTGAGTAAATTACTATCTACAGTTATTTCTTCTCCGACTCTTCCTCGAAGTAAATGATTACCATCTCATGCTTGTTCCGTATCTCGTTCGAGCCGCACTTCCATCGGCAACCATCGGGTTTTTCCTTCATGTCGCCTTCCCGTCTTCCGAGATCTTTCGATGTCTTGCCGTACGGGAACAGCTGTACCTTTCATTCAATATACTTGTAGTGTTGCCCTAATACACCTTCTGTACAGGTTATATGGCCTTCTTGCCGCTGACCTTATCGGCTTTCAGACCGCCAATTTCGCACGACACTTCCGTCAAACCGTGAGCCGCATTCTGAGCTTAGAGGCCGTACCGAAGGGGATTACGACTCGCGAAGGCAAGTTTGTCGACGTAGCTGTATTTCCCATGGGCATCGACGTGAGGACCCTAAACATAAAGCGCAAGGAGCCGGAAGTGGGGGAGTGGGTACAACTACTCAAGATGCGGTATGCCGGGATGAAGCTCATCGTTGGAAGAGATAAGCTAGATGAAGTACAAGGAGTGAGGCATAAGCTACTTGCTTTTGAGGCCTTCTTGAGCCGGTTTCCAGAATTTCAGGGCGAGGTACGGCGAAGCTAACTCAGCCTAACTACATGTGCATTTATTCAGCAACAGGTGGTTCTCATTCAAGTTGCACTATCGACAACCGAAGAGAACGAACTGCAAGGAGGCGTCTCAGATCTTGTGTCGCGTATCAATTCCCGTTTTTCTTCACTCACATACCAGCCTGTGGTCTTCCTCCACACTCAGGATCTCACATTTTCGCAGTACCTCGCTCTTCTCACTGTCGCAGACGCATTCATTGTAACCAGTCTTAGGGAAGGTATGGCATTACGTACGCATGAGTGTGTAAAAAAAGGTTGCGGTCCATAGCGACTCTAGACGCTAACACATTATGTTAGATATGTGGAATGCCAAGAGGGCCGCGCAAGACCACTCATTTTGAGTGAGTTTACTGGCTCCTATTCGTATGCTGGCTTTAGGTCGTGTATTGCCATCAATCCCTG
>MU134679.1:0-39600 GCA_015039355.1 Ramaria rubella
AAGCGTAGTCACGTGCCCAGAACGCGTATGGTCACCGGTCAGGAGTTTTGCCCCGGGAGCTGCTGGAGAGGGACGTGTTGTAATCACGTTCAGATTACGCGCATGACGACGATATCGTCATCTACTCTTTGCATTATAAATAAGCTCTGTTTTCCTCCGACACCAATAACCGTCCTAGATTATCACCCAAACCGTATTCTTTCCGCGAACATCTATAACTGAAATGACAGGATACAAGGTCAGTTTTCACACTATTTTTCAGTTGGCTTGGAGTTTCATCGGCTCGCAGGTTGGCGACAAAGTTGAATATCACCCAATAGTGCGTCCTGATCCCAAAAAATCTTGACCTATTATCGAGCCGTCCCTTGCTTCAGGGTGGGGCTTCTCCCAATGTTTCGGCATCGAAAGGCGAGATTGTCGATGTTCAAGGGAGTGGCGACGTATGTATGCTCATCTCTCGACTGCGTCACCCCTTAACTCGCCGTACAGGAGACTCGCTATGGCATTAAGAACGACAACACTGGAAAAACAACCCGTAAGTCTCAAAGTAAATATACCAATGCGCGTTTATGGCCAACATTCCTTTACAATCGATATTATCAGATTATCAGGTTGGTCTGTCCAAACAGTATATTTGACCCCGAGGCTTATCGGAGATATGCAGGAGAAGAACATCACCAAGAAGATATAGCACCATTTCTTGGTTCTTCCCATGGATGCACACCATTTGGATCTTTGAATGTGTCTGCCATGTATTGTCAACTTGCACGAATATTTCAGTTCCCTTCGTGACGGTACATCAGTATTTGTGTTGTCGGCCTCCGAGTTTCCGTCACGGTACTAGACGTCTTCTGCTCGGTTCTCTCTATTTGATTTCTGTGGCACATATGAGTTGTCTCATGGTCAGTTTGATATTTTTTACCCACAGCTTCGTGGAATCCTCCGCCGCATCTCGTGATTATTAGTGCTGCTTGTGTCTCATGTCTCTTGCTTTTCCGACTAACTTCACTCGTCACATCGATAACTTATCAGTTACAATACTCTCCCTAGCAAATCTAGTTACATAACGCTTTGCTAGGGTGACGACACGCACCACCGTGACCTTCGGACCGACTAGTAGCACAGAATCTTGTCAATTACAACCAGTTACTTACGTCTAATGTTTGTATTTACTGGTCATGCGTATGATGTTCACTCTTATCACCTTGACACTCCGTGGAATTGCTCGGCGACTCAGCCAAGTGAGGTACGTGTACCATATACGTCGTGTTCCGAGTCGTTAACTCAGTTGGGTCACTTCAAGTTTCAAGTGAGTAGACAACACTAGTCTGAACTTGAAGCTTGTTCATGATTTCATGCAGTAATTTGTCCGAGTCAATCTCTTGGTGTTTTCCTCATAGGTATTAACCCTAGATTAAACCTCCTGAAAAGTGTCTGCTGATGCTCTCCTCAAGCGTAGGTGTTCCGAGTCCGAGTCTAGACCCTGAAGAATACAGCATTATGGCCTATCGCAAACTAGCGGTTTTGGACCGAGACCTTGGATTAATCCTGAATCCGTCAAGCAAGCGACCTCGGGATATGGGATCTTTCCAGACAATGTCATATCTCTAAAGACTTCACATCGTATTGCTGCGTATCCCTCCGGACCGACTACGTGGCTCCCTGGGCAACTGATAGACTGAACGTATATATGCTGAATCCCCCCCCCATGTTCATCTTACCATTGTGAAACTTGAAGCCCCTTCCCCCGTAGGCGCAACAATCATTTTCTGCCATGTCATTTTCTTCCGGTGTAATTTCCAACAGTGTATTCGACCCATCGGTACACCTTGCTCCTCATTATGAAACTCCCCGAGCGATCAAGATGGAAGAGCTAGGTTATGGCCACGTCGCAGATTCGGACGTGGCAGTTACCAAACCCTTCCCCTTGTTTACTCTTGAAGCCGTTCGTCACATGCGCAGGGAATTGTTTAACCACGATACACTAGCCAACCATCTCTTCAGCGACACTCTTAACCCGAGTACCATTCGCGGAATGTGTCCTCAACGCGCACAATTTATTCACAAGGCCTGGACACATCCTACGGTTGTGGCAAGAATCAATGACGCTGCTGGAATCCCACTTACGATCGCTTTTGATTACGAGATAGGTCATACGTACGTTCAATACCACTATATCGCTCATTTGCATATGAAACTCTGAGAATTTTTTTTCCACCTGAAGCAACGTCCAGCTCGGCCCTCGTGGTTGGGCAGGGCTGAGAGCGGAACCCGATCTTCCCGATACTGTCGGGTCCCTTGGGAGTATCGCTGAGATCAAACCTACCTTGATGCTAAAACCTAACTGGCATAAAGACTCGTATCCCGTGAGTTTCCTTTGTTTTATTTTATTTTATTTTTAAGGACAATGGACTAACCATAATATCGTGCAGTTCGTTTGTATACTCATGCTAAGCGAGTCATCACACCTTCAAGGAGGACGAACGGTGATACGAAAAGCTGACGGGTCGAATATGTTTTGCGATCTGCCGCCCATCGGACACGCGATGATCCTCCAAGGCGGGTATATTGAGCATGCTGTTTCCCCGACAGACACGACACAAGAAAGAATATCCATGGTCACATCGTTGCGACCAGCCAATCCGCTCACCAAAGACATTAGCGTACTCACGACGGTGCGCACCATGAGCGACGTGCCAACATTGCACAGACAATGGTGCCAATATCGGTTGAAAGTTTTGGCGCAGAGGGCAGAAGTCATGGCTCGCAAACTCGAGGGCCTAGATATGCCGGATAGCATTGAAGATGAGATGCGAAAATTTGTGGCTGAGCAACAGGAGTTTCTTAAGCACACATTGAGAGAGATGGTCAAGCCAGTATCCAGCACAAGGACTTCGAGTACCCGGGATGCATTCCTTCGGTGGAAAGCTGCCACAGCTGCTGGCAATACTCAGGAGACCATTCGCTCTCGGCTCTAAATGTACTGTAGAGATTTCTGTATGCGTCAACAAGTAATCAATCAAAATTGAAGATATAATACTCACGCATTCTCAGGGTGGGAATGGACCTTGCGGGGTGGGGTAACATGCAGTCGCATGTGTATCTGTTCGGAGATGACATTATCAGAGCAACTTGGGGATTCGTTTGGCCATTTACTAAATTTGTCACCTCTAAATCTGCAAACTGAATCGCTAATGAAAAGCCAGACTCGTCGAGTCCTCAAACAGCCAGGACATCGGTCAATCACCAGTATCACCAACGCTGACTCGTATTACCAGGGCCGGGTTCTTGGGGGACCAAGTCCTTTTCAATCGTGGCTGTTGCCACAGCTCAGAGGTGTGTTTGTATCAAAGCAAGAAGTCTTGGGAGCATCTATGTTGTTGACTGATACTAGTAGGGAGTAGTTTTCTCTCATTATCCCATACGACAGAAGCTGGCCAGATCCACACGAAGAACTGCAGCAAGCCGTGGTGGAGAGTGGTGGTTGAGTATAATTCAATCAGATAACGATTCAAGTGTGCACTGAATGTGCACACCTTTGTTAAAGAGCCATTCGACCGACCGTGATTTACCTGAACCACTAGTAAGTACCTAAGTAAAATAATGTCGACTCGGAACCCTGTGACGTACGGGCAGGTATCAGAGGTTTCGGGGCTTGCGGGGATCTGACAAGCATCTAAAACGATTACCTAAGTACTGTGTTGTGGATCAATCAATTGCCCAAGGACTGTAACAGGAAATGCATGCGGATGTGTAACCAAAATCAAGACTTCTATTTCTAAGCATAAAAACAAGTAAGGGTATTAAGTACCACGTTCACCGCCTCTCGCTGATCAACAACAACAGGATTTAGCAAGCTAAAACATCCACTTATGCGGACACGCAGATGGAAAAAACATGGGGACACACTGCACAGCCGTGATGTCACCTGATGTGCGCATGAGCTTGCTACAGTCCAAACCAAGTTGGACTTTGAATCCGAAATGCATCAAGCTGGGTATAATATTGATTGCTTATGCCCTTTAGAAATGAACCACGGCAAAAATGAACGTTGCAATGCCGAGGAGGGAACTAGCAGGAAGTACGACATGTGTGACGGATCCCGAGGTTGCAGTGACGTTGCCACTGGCCGCGTTGGCAACTCCTGGTCCCACTGCAGGGCTAACTTGGGCAGCAGTAGGATAGGTTATACCAGATACACTGACATACAATGAGTATTCAAATGGGCAGGAGGAAAGACAAAAAGGCATACCTGGGGAGGTCGAGCGTAGTGGAAGCCGTGGGCTGGCTCACCGCTGTGGAACCGGTCAACGCTGAAGAAGCTGAGCCTGCAGCATTCAGTGCCTGAGCAGCCTCAGGAGAGACACAGCTAGCATCTGAGCTATTTTGAACAGTAACCTGGACAAAATAGTTAAGAGTCAACTCAGTCGAGGGTTTTTGCAAGTTCCACTGACAATTCCACTCCATGCTTCAGCACCTGTCGAATCCTCTACCAGACATTCAACCTCACTTCCCGCCGGGATGTTGACCAACCAATTGTATGAAGTTCCATTCTGAATTGGGATGTCTACACTAGATATGTAGACGTTAGAAAACGTATGCTTGGATGCTGTCAGTAATGCTTACACGGAGTCGGCACAAGAATCCGAGGACGGAACAATATAAATCCCATAGCTGCCTTGTCCTCCGGAATAAGATATTGTTGCATTTTGACACTGCAGTTGCGTTAGAGAGGGAAACCAGCAATTGATCGATGACCGTGACAACACACCTGAGTGAGGGCCGGGGTATCGATCTCCAAATCTGCTGCTGCGACACGGTGGAAGACAGCGAGCACAAAGAGCGCGGTTTGAAAGAGCGTGGCGTACATAGCAAAGGAGCGTGAAGAGAGAACGATGTGGATACGGAGGCTAAGGAAGGAAAAATGAGGCGGGAGTTGAGGTTTAAGGGAAACCGGGTGTAGCCACCGACTCTTAATGATGGCATTAGGCACCGATAACCTGGCGAGCTCCGGCAACGGCCCTTGTAATGCCCGTTTTTGTTCGCAACACATTATTATTCATATTCATGCACAAGGCGCACGCAACACTACTGCTACGCATTACTTCTGCATCGGGGTCACAACATTGATAAAATCCTTCATATTTCTTTCTAATGAAGACTTGACAGATGACGTCAGGAAAAAATTACAGATCCGCCAAAATTCGCCTATAACTTGCCCTTAAACTCCGCAAGTCGTGTACGTTTACTTATCCTGCAAATGAATCAATACGGAAGGTAAAGTGGAAAAATGATTTTTGCGCACCCGGTATGTTGCACTGGATGTGGTATATTTTTCTCTCCACCGTCACTCTTTCTCCGCTGATCAATGGGTAAATAATCTCGCTTTCCCTCACCGACGTAGAGCTGTAGTGTAAAGGAGTTGAAAAGATTCATACGGGAGAAACGGAATATCCCTCTGACCTGTCGGGGCCTCCAGATCTTGACTCCTCCGGGCTGGAGCATCATCTATAGCACCAACTTCAATGTGTGCGCAAGTGTCTTCTTTGGGCCATACCTGCCGCCAATGCGCGAGCCACCCGACCACTCGCGGGACCGCGAAGAGAACAGGGAAAAAGTCAAGCGGGAAACCTCAAAAAGAAACTTGTAAGCAACAACAGTGCGTTGAAAATCCTGGAACCAACCCATGGCACGGTAGATGAGACCGCTAGGGTGCAATAAGCTTCATTTCAACTTCATTGCTCGCATGACTTACCTCCTGAACGAGCATTAGGAACATCTAGTAGTGAGCAACCCTTCTCAATAGGAAGGAAACACAATCTTACCAGAAGTCCACATTTGGTGCGAGTTTTCTGAGATCCCGTCAATTAGGATATATAGCCAAGGAATCTCCACGCACCGCTTGATGAAGTATTCGTCCTTCATAGCCACATCGTGCAGACGCATAGCTGTCTCCAGAAGCTCATCTTTCCCTGTGCTATATAAGGATGGATATTGTGTATGACTGTATTATATGAGCATAGACTCACACTTTAAATACCTCATCAGCCGTTTTGCGCACGATGAATGACCTTGGGTCAGACTGAAACTACACTCAGTGCGCGACTCTCATTCCATGGTTTCTCTTACCGTCTTGTACACTCTAGAAAATATATTTAAGCAGGGATGAATATTAAGTCAAAGTGTTAGTTAATACACACCGATGTCCGAAACCCGAGAGCACCTTCTCCCGGCGCTTGACTTGTTCAACGAACTGGGCTACGTTCTCTGGACCACCGATGGCAATTAACATCCGGATGACAGCCTCATTCGCACCACCGTGAAGTGGACCATACAGCGATGCACATCCGGTAGATATGGCCGAATAAGGGTCCACTAAGGAGCTTGCTGTCTGGAGGACGGTGGTGCAAGACGCATTCAATTCATGATCCGCGTGTAAGAGGAAGAGCACATCTAGTGCCTTCTCTAAAACAGGATTTGGCACATAGTTTGTCTCACTCAGATGATCCATTTGATATAAGAACCTTGGAGATCATGTGAGTCCGAACCTGAACAACGAATAACAAACGCAGCACTAACGAGCCCGTGTAGCTAAGGTTCTTCGGAGGGATGACGAAAGGACGTCCCTGACGAACACGGTATGCCATGCTGGTGGAAAGTTTAGGTTTATGTAAGTCCTGCAGATCGGTAACAGGAAAAATAAGCATACGCGGCGAATGTAGTGGCTTTGCCAATAAGACTGCATGAGTTACATCCTCAGTGTTTTGCTGTCACACTGACTTATATCACTCACCGGTAAATCTGCTTATCCATATTGGCAAGTGACGCTGGATCGTCTTTCGTATACAGCGTTTGCCCTAGGGAATGTGATCAGAAGAGAGTGCAGGCAATTGCTCATGGTCTAGTGTGCGAACCTTGTAGTGAAGGATTTGCCTGTCACGAGATCTGAGCAAAACTGATGTTCAAACCGAATTAGGTATACACACCTCGCTGTAATACGATCCTAAGGCAGCGAAAGAGCTGGTAAGGATAGCCATGGGATGAGCATCGTATCTAGGTTCAAGTCAAAATTGAGCAAAGTGTTAAAGCACGACCGTAACACACCGGAAAGAGCGGAACAATTCTTCTGCATCTATATGTGCTACTGAATGGTGCATGACTTCGCCTCGAAATGTGCTGTATTGGTCCTTAGTGGGAAGAGAACCATAAATGAGGAGATATGCCGTCTCAAGGAATGAAGAGTGTATGGCAAGTTGTTCGATCGGGTAGCCTCTAAGCGTCAACTAAGTCCGCGTACAGCGTTACTTGACTTCAATACACTACAAACCTATAACGCAGGACTATACGGGATTGGCATCATGCGACAAAGATGTAGCAGAAACTTACTTCCAGCATCTCCGTCAATATACGTGATCTGCGAGGTGATGACCGCCGTGTTAAGAAACCCCCTGTCCGAGACTCTCAATCCACGGTCAGTCTCATTTTCCTCGCGTTCACCTGGCCGCCGGGGTGCTGCAATGCTCTTGAATGCAGTAGCTGGTATAGCATTGTCTACAATCCTGATCACAATAAATAACTTAGCGCACCTGAGTCTGAGGGTACATATACTGGCACTCACGGGATTGTGTAAGTTTTGCCGGTGCGATTATCGCGCACCGTCAAGCTGTCTGCGCTGGAGGCTGATGTCGTCGGCTGACCCATTCTTCTCGTTGGAATAGCTGAGGTGGTCACAGTGTTGCTGGAAGATGTACACCTTCATTGAAGACCTATAAAGACCCGGCCGACGCGTCATCACGTGACACTACCACCGAACACCGGGTCTGGTAATGCCGGTGAGGTCCGATAACGAAAATGCAAATTGGAGGGAGGAGCTGCTTATGGGTCGATCACGAGAACGTATCATTAATCTGTACAAAGGTTAAATAAATGGGATGCGATGAGAAATGCGGATGGGGCAATGGATGAGAAGAATGCATGTGAGCTAGTCAATTACTAAAAAATAAGGAGTATGCAATAAAGTCTATGTGGGGTGAACAAAATGTCCATGAATTCTATGCGTCAATTATTTTGATGCCGGTCGTGGAATACTAGAAAAGTTCGTTAGCGACATATTGAAATTTCATCGCGTCGTGGATGTTGAATGCTCCGCTGAGAGGTTGTCGAGCTCTTTTTGCTCAGGAATAAGTCTGATGGTAGCACATTCAGTCGGACATTTATGACATGTGAAAAATATGCACCTTAGCCATAATTTCCCTAAACCACATTCCTCTCGGACGATCTCCCATTCTCGCCCCTCGAATCGGTGTTCGTCCCCTTCAACGGCGTCCATGAGAATCTGCTTGCCCTCTTTCGTACCTTCAGCTTCAAGGATCCACTCCCCCGCCCATCCCTCACCCAGTCCCAACATTCCCGTCTCTTCGTCCTTAATGGATATTCGACCCAGCCATGCATATCGTTTTACACGCACTTGACCGGAGGGACTATGTGGACTTGGCACATTGCTCGACAACGGCGTCAACTTCAAGGACATTTTAAGGTTTTTAGGGAACCAAAGTACACAACGAATGTTTTCGAAAGGCGGGAGTATGTGAGAATAGTATAAGGGTGATGGGAGCGCAGTCATGTCAGGCACCGGAGGCGGAGCAGGAGGAAAGAACGGCCAGAGTCCTTCCCCTGTGAAGATAAGCCATCCACGTGCGCTGCCGCTATCCGCTGGGACATATCCGAGGTTACAGACAACGTCCCCAGTGCGGAGGTGTTCCCATAAACCACCTGCGAAGAGTTGATCCTCAATAGCAGCAATGACATCTGCAGAAGTAAGGGTTGAACAGGGGACAAAAACGCGCAGAATTGGGGCACGAATACGTGATAACGCATTGGACAATTCATGTGGAGACATGGACATTGGAACAGGAGATGTTGCCGACCGACTCAGAGACCCAACAGAGGAGCTGGGGGAGCTCGAATCACGAGAGGCAAATGGATACCGGGGAGGCGGAAGATTATCACTCATGAATCGCGAGTGTCTGTTGAGCAAATCCTCGTCATATATTGACATAGTGGTCGCGCGATGCGCATGACGACGGCTCGAATAAAACTTGATGGAAGGTGGCGATGATCTCGGTTCCGGTAGAGGAATGCGCTCTTTGTAAGATCCGAAGATGGACAGACGCTTCTTTCCTGGGCGGGGCAAATTTAGGCGTTCCGTAGTTGGAGGGTTAGCGGCCGCAGTCGGCCTTCGTGTACTGCTCAGCCTTTTCTTGAGAATTTTGAATTCTGAAGGTGGCGGCGGAGGCGGTTTGTCTTGTGTATTGTCAAAATATGACAATGGTGCAGGGAATGTGAGCTCTCGTAAGACTGGAGGAGGGCTGGTCCGGCGGATAAAATCGTCACGATCAAGACTAACCTGCCAGTGGGGTGCGCGTGACCGAAGAAGAAGAACAAAACGAGAGTGAGCTTGAGCAAGACGAATAAGACGGTCCGAAAAACTACGAGCTTGGGGGGGAATGCCGTGTAAAGCAGAAACAATGTACACCGCGTGCATCGGGTAACGGTGCAAAGGCAGAGATTGTGACATCACTGCGCAAATGTGAGTGCCCGATGCATGACATCTAATATATGCTCACTGAGAGCTTCGAGGTCCGGCAAGCTTACGCTGACCTCTTCAGCGTCATCTCTGCAGTCAGAACTATAGCCAGGAACAAATCGCGCAAGAGCCACGTCTCTAGTGCGGGGATTACCAAACAAGTTCCGCAACGTACGACATGTACTTGTGACGGCATGGAATTCTCTCCAGCCCACACAGGAGAGAAGACACTGGAGTATCGAGGGGTGGGACCACGTGATAACGAATGAATGAATAACACCATGAGAACTAGCGTAGCGGGTAGAGCGGGTAGAAGAAGTAGTTGGTAGTCGAGGGGTGGGTTTGGGAACTCGGGAGGCTTTCTCTACCCCCTTGGCGAAGGAAAGGGCGCCATCACTAGGCGAGATTATTGACGTGGTGAGAGGCAGCTCGCTGGCAGATGAGACAGTCTCCTCCGAGTTGGATAGGGAGGGCGTCCTGGAATAGTCCTCCACCATGTTGAAGACTGCGCAGCGTGCTGAAGGGGGAGGGGCAGAACCAAGGATCGTTGAGGGGTGTGCGAGGTAACGGGGGCATAAGCGCCCACAGTATTACCTCATTCGCTTATGATGTTTCAGCCAATCCATAAGCGACCGTTGCGGCACCGCAGTGCCGAATGCCGGCGGAGGTCCGAAATCAGCACCGTCCTCCCACACATCGTCACCGTCGACGGAGATGTTGCTTGCTAAGCCTGCAATTGCCACTCCACGCACAGCAGCGCGCAGCTTAGAGCCATTTAGGACCTGATTATCTTTGCCGTGCGTGCTGGTTGGAGTCGTCAAGCACCTGTGAATTGCGAACAACATGCGTTTTATCAAAGGGAGTCATTATGATCTTGTACTGACCTCATCGCAGTGTCCACCGGGTATTTAGGTATCCACCGGACTGTGGACAAGCAGGGGATTGCATGGTCCCGAGGTTGATAATGGGCTTGCGAACCAACGAGGGGCAGCTGCATCGAGGATTGGCGCAACTGAGTCGAGACAGCAACAAACAGTCAAACACAGCAGAAGCTTTGGGAAGATTTCTAAATTCCATGAACGCTGGCACCCTTGTGAGAATTGAAAACGCGTCCATGGACACCCACGTGATTACTCATTTCATGCGCGCCATACCGTCCGACACTGGTTGGTGGAAATGGGAGTAAAGCAGCTCTGGACGTTGTTGGGACCCGTGGGGCGCCCAGTTCTGTAGGTGTCAACGTCTGCGAACCACGTTAGCGTTTATTTACGTGCCATCGCAGCCTGGAAACTATGGAAGGCAAGACAATGGCTATAGACTCTAGCATATGGATATATCAGTTTCAGGCCACCATGCGTGACAAAGATGGTCGTGCTCTTGTCAACGCTCATGTTCTCGGCTTTCTCAGAAGGATTTGTAAACTCCTTTTTTATGGCATTAAACCCGTCTTTGTTTTCGACGGTGGTGCACCTGTGTTGAAAAGGATGACAATAGTGGGTATATGGAGGGTTCCTCTGCGATAGAGCTCTAATACTCGACACCTTTTAGACTGAACGGAAGAGGAAAAAGGCCGGTGCAGCAGACAGTCATGCTAGAGTTGCGGAGAAATTACTTGCTGCCCATATGAGACGCGAGGCGATCAGTCACGTACAACAAGGAAAGACTCCACAGTGCGTATCCTTATCCGCCATTCAGGCTTCATTAAAATATCAAGGCAGGACGTCTAGCGCTGTGGTCGTTGATGAAAACACCGTCTATCTTGAAGATCTAGAATCCAACACTACACCTTCCAAACCCCAGGGAAAACCCAAAGCATCTACGAAATCTCCTGATTCTGCTAGAAAAAAAGCCAAGTTTTACGATCATGATCCTTACCGCCTCCCAGAAGTCGACCCCGCTTCCATTACGCAACCTACCTCGTCGTTGGCTCCGGATCCCCGGCTGGCCACAGAAGAGGAGTTGCGCACATTCATTGATGCCATGCGTCCTGAAGACTTTGACGTCAGCTCGCCGGCGTTCCGTGACCTCCCCACCGAAGTGCAATATGAAATTATCGGAGACTTGCGTCTCAAGTCCCGCCAGACGTCATACAAGCGGCTGCAAACTATGCTTCGCAACGCCTCGACCCCACTTGATTTTAGCAAAGCCCAAATTCGGAATTTGCAACAGCGTAACGCGCTAACCCAACAGCTTCTTGAAACTACAGATAGTATTGGGAAAGCCAACGTTGTCATTCCCGTCCGCATCGCAAGCGAACGAAATAAGGAGTATGTACTTGTTAAGAACCAAGGCGATGAAGGTGGGTGGGTACTCGGAATCAGAGATGAAGGTACTTCGGCCAAGCCTATCGTGATCGACGATGCGGATCGTAAAGGGAACGACTCAGATGACCTCGAAAGTGACATGGAGATGGAGAAAGTGGCTATGTTAGTAACTTAATAACTCCTGTGGCAGTATCGCTCCATCATCACTCATTATTGGTAGCGCAGGGCCTGTTGTCCCAGATCCTGATTTGCGCGAGTATCATGGACGTATGGCTCTTGCCTCCATTGCAAGGCGACACTCACCCAAGAAACACACTTCCCGCTCGCCTCAAAAATCTAAAGTGAATACACCTACCAAGCCTGACAGACCACCACTGTTCATGGATGACGATGCTGAGTTGGAAATTGCCATTCAACAATCTTTGGACCAACAGGAATCCGATGCTCTTCAAAAAGCGATCCAGGCTTCCAAGGAGGATGCTTTAAGTTCTGAGGCTTCTTCGAGTGCTGAACAACAACTTGGACAATCTTCTGGTATTGCCAACGATTCTGATGATGATTTGTACGAAGCAGCCCCATCCCGACTTGAAACCGCCTTGTCGTTTGCCAATACCTCACCTAACAAGCGTTCCTTTACGAATCCTTTCAACACCGATGCGTCATCCATCTTCGGAAGTCCTACTTTGCTATTGTCAGAGAGCGCTCACAAGGTCGCCAATGCAGTAACCGCAAAGACAATCCTCACTGTAAGCAGTGACGAAGACGAAGAAATGGAAGAAATACTCCCTACTGCGCAACGCCCCGCTTCTCTTACCTTGAAAGCGTCTGGATCTCCTCAAAACGTTTCCACCCCGCGCGATTTGGATGAGAACAGGATGACTGAGACTGCAACTATGCCGATGACTGCAACCCGGCAGGAAACTGCAGCCATGGTATTCGCCCCTTCTCCGCAAACGAAAACAACGCCCCCTTCGTCTAATTCAGGCAATCTTTTTGATGTTCCCCGTGATACATCTGGTGAGTTGTCTCCACAGCAGCCAAGCAAGTCCAGACCACCCGATGTTGAAACTCTCAATACACTTCCGCGTGAAGCAGACCTTGAGAATGATCCATATGTTACGACATTGCCTCCTGCGCAAACTATGCTTCAGACCACCGCCAGTGTTGAGGTCCCCGACGAAGACTTTTTGAGTGATTGGGATAGATCACCCTCGCCTGCAGCGGGACCTTCACAGGAGAAACCTTCGGTTGATCGACGGGATGCAGAAGCCTGGGACGCAGCACAAGAGATGGATATTGCAGCTGAAGAAGGTGATTTCGCACAATTCGTGTCGCAGGTGAAAGGCCAGGATCTTGACGCGGCGCGCCGGGATATTGACGATGAGATCCGCGAGTTGAACAAGCAGAAGAAGGTGGCGATGCGTGATTCTGAGGATATAACACAGCAAATGATTTCTCAAATTATGGTAGCGTGATCTAACATTTTCACTGATTATTTCTGAATTATTTGACAGTTAATGTTAAGATTATTTGGCATACCGTACATTACAGCCCCCATGGAGGCCGAAGCTCAATGTGCGACGTTAGTGTCGCTTGGCCTTGTGGAGGGTGTAATCACTGATGACTCGGACGTTTTCTTGTTTGGTGGTATGCGGGTATTCAAGAATATGTTTAATCAGTCCAAGACAGTCGAATGCTTCCTCCTGAACGATCTTGCCCGCGAGCTCGGTCTAGAGCGAGACAAGCTCATCAGGTTAGCGTATCTGCTCGGGAGCGACTATGTCGAAGGCCTCCCTGGCGTAGGTCCCGTAGTGGCTATGGAACTTATGAAAGAGTTTCCGGGCGAGGATGGGCTGCACAAATTTAGAGAGTGGTGGAAGAAAGTGCAAAGTGGGAAAGACACTGTTGTGGATACCAACTCGTTGTTTCGAAAACGATTTGTGTGTTTTGAATCGTTTCTCTGCCGAGGGTTTGCTTATTTGACCCCTGCAGAAGAAGAGATTCAAAGCATTGTACCTGCCTGATGACTGGCCAAATCCTGCTGTGGTGAGCAAGTCATGATTCCTGCTGTAGCTGTGCTGTTTTTGGTGCTGAAGTTAAACTTATGCATAGAGAGATGCCTACTATCATCCTGCCGTGGACGAGTCCGAAGAGCCGTTCAAATGGGGTCTACCTGATCTCGATGGGTTGCAACAGTGAGTTAACGTGATTTCCGTATACATAACGTAATTGACAAGCCATATACTAGTTTCTTTCGTGAAGAGCTCAGCTGGTCCCAAACAAAAGTCGACGACTTATTGTTACCCATTATACGTAAGATGGGACAGCGTGGACAGGTGCACCATTAGCCACTTTGATCATTTACCCACGATTAACGATTGCTGTTTTAGGCTGCTGCTGCGAATAAGCAAGGAACACTTAATAACTACTTCGACATATCACTTGGGAGCGGCACGTATGCACCAAGACGACGCCAGGCATATTCGTCAAAGCGTCTCCAGCAGGTTGTGGCGGATTTTCGTGCAGCACAGGGTAAATCTCAGAGTGTAGGGCCGGGAACCACGGATGAAGACGACGCTACCAGTGAAATCGACGGTCCACCGAAGAAGAAGAGGAAGGGTAAAGACCGAGAGAAAGAGCCGAAGAGGGCATCTGCGAAGAAAAGAGGAAGGGGAAGCAATAATCAACGAGGGCGAGGCCGTAAGCGGAAAACTATGGCGTCTCCTAAACCGGAGAATGAACAAGATTTGCTGGATACAGCAGCTGGCAATGCCACACCTCCCTCTGCCATGACTGCGAGGCTCCGACCCAGACCAAAACCAAATTACAAGGGTACGCTAGATGACGAGGACGACGAGCAAGGAAGCGACGGTAGCGATGACGAGTTTGTGATCACAAGGTAACAACAACATTACGCAGAGTTATATAGCCGTGAGATTTTTATTAGAGCTTCAATTTTAATACAGCGGGACTTTCATTAGTCTTCTTCTGCCTCTGACTCGGGGATAGCCTAAATAAGCAAGTTAGCTTGGTAGCGCGAGTAAGGAGATTATATGTACCTTATTCTCCTCTAGCCCTCCAAGCTCCCTCACTAAACCCCCAAAAGGATATTCTCGTGGTATCGCTGATCTTTCGGGCACGTTGTGATATACAATGTATCCAAATGCAGCGATGCCTAGCGCAGCGATAGAAAATTGTCGAAGGGCGACGGATGGTGGGACTGGGGGGGGCGCGTCGGGAGTCCACATGTTCAACCCATCATCCTCTTCGTGAATCTTCAAACACCAGACAGCTCAGGATATCGAATCAAACGCCAGAAATCAAGGGACTCGCCACTTCTCCATAGTTTCTGCGCATTTGGAGGTCCCACCAACCCTTTGCCGGACGAAGCTGGGTAGACTCGAAGGGTAACTGAGGATAATCACCGAGCTGGGGATCCTTCTCTGATGGATTGTATTCTACTGGAGTTGCATATTGGCGCAGGAACGTCCACCGTGGCAAACATTTGGTTTTTCTGGAGCGTAGCACACCCTGTGCAAGTGAACGGCGCATGGTCGTAAACGGATGAGCGTATGCTGAGTCAGCGGATGTGTTACGTAAGGTGGCGTTGGTCTCCGTTGTTTCACATGGCTTGTTATTTTTCTGCTCCAAAACAGATACCGGTGGGAGCAAATTCCGAGGTACTACTAGTATCCAAACTCTAGCGAGACGGTGATTATTCTGGGATGAAAAGCTCAAACTACTCAGACATGACGTGTGTAATATTGCACATATCTGATCAACGGTCTTGTATTTACTGGCGCGTCGGCTTTGGCACTACCGACGGCGGCAGGGGCGCTTCGAAGTTTCGCGGTCAAATAACGCGCAATGAATAACCGTCGCGTGAGCGCCGTCTCACTCAAGTATGCAATAGATCAACGGAGTATGCATCGTCCAAACACTTTGGTCTTTTTGACAGTCCACGCCACGCTCCCCTCCTCATTCCCGTGGAATGCTCCCCGAAGTCAACGTCTCAATAGATTCACTGCTCAAATCTTCTTCTAGCTCCAAGTCTCCCACAAGCTATCGTTCTTCGTCCGCCCCCGGTGTTTTCTTGCAAGGGCCGTCTTCTTCCACTTCGTCTTTACCAGTTTCTCCGAATTGCGACAATGATGACGGACCCCCGCCCAGAAGGCACGCAGACAGACATCTCAAAACGCCAAAGACATTCTACCCATTGTGCTATAGTCGCAAGCTACGTGACATGCAAGTCTACTAGTTTATTTGCTCTTCATACTCACCAAGAGCATGGTATCTCAGGGAGATTTGGACCAACAAATTTCTGGAGCTGGCTACAGGCTGTCCAACTGTTACCCCCTTAGAGTTAGTGCCCATTAACCCCCTGATGCTAGATCTTGGCTGTGGTTATGGCTTCTGGTGCATACAGGCTGCCGGGTTCTTCCAGGTATGCATATTCTCTTGTTCTTAAAATGGGATCTTATTATGCAAACGCAGAATTGTCGAGTTGTCGGGTTAGATATCGCTGATATTCAGCCCAGCCTTCAGCGTTTAGGCTATCCTGAATTATCCAATAAAATTTCATGGGTTCACGGCGACATGTCAGTCAACTTCCATACTAGTATATCTCATGTGTGCTGAGGACTGTTGGACCTAGGCTAGAAAGACTACCGTTTCCTGACAATCACTTCGACTTTGTCCGGACCATGCACACCGAGTATTGTGTCCCGGAACACAAGGTAATCTTTCAGACCAAGCCACGTATCAGCGTTGACATTCGCACAGTGGGGCAAGCTATTTGAGGTATCCCCCCTTATGCTTCCTCCCACTTAAGCGCCATAACCTTCTGTCTAGGAAGTCTCCCGGGTCCTTAAACCTGGTGGTATTTTCGAGGTACGAAATAAAATACAGTCGACTGAAATTCATGCAAGTAATTCCGTACAGTCAATCCAGGAAGCATTGATTTTCCCGTGTCCTCGTTTCTCTCCACGGATTAGGCCTCCAAAAAATGTTGCAGCTGTGGCTGAGTTGTCTGTGGACGAGTCACCATCAGCACAATTTTCCATCAGCAAAGAAGTCGCAGACACGGATCCTCGGGATCACTCGAGACTTAAAGCCGCCTTTGACGCCATGGTGGAAGTGCGGTGCGTTTTAACAACTACAACCGTATTATTCAATCACTTAATTTCCCTGACCTTAAATATGCTACATGCAAAGCTTCCTTAATCCACAAATAATCTCTACACTTCCATTCTACATGGAACTACAGTTCGATATTGTTAACATGACCTCAATTTTCCATGTCATGCTACCGCCATCATCCTTTGTTCGTGATAGAGACGATCCTACTTCAGGAGCTGCCACAGAACCGAAGGGTCTCGCAGAGCAACAAATCAATGTGCGGGGGATGCTTCAGATGGAACCTCACGCTTCTAGTCAAGAGGTCATAAGCGATCAAGGAGGAGAGATGCATTTGAATCACACGCTGAATACCATTTTGTCTTGCAAAGAAGCAATCAGGGAACAGTTTGAGGTGCGCTTTGCTCTAGCAATACGCTCGTGTGACCATGTCATTCACGTCCTTGATTCTTAGGTATTGAACCCAACTCTGAAAAGGATCGATTTCGATTTCCTAATGAAAAATTGGGAACTGTAAGTCCTAATTAAAAACCGTTGTACATGGCTTATGCGAAATTGGCGTCGCAGGGATATGCGGGATCGCATAGACATGCGAACCTTGTTGAGAGAGGGTTTGCTTTGGGACTGTCCAACGGATAATGGGGACCCAGAGGAACGGTTTTGGCGCGAAGAGACTCTTAGATTTCATCAGGAAGACGGGTTGTGGGACGCACAGCCCATACCGCAACCTTGTCGTTCCATACGAGCATATCGTGGTATCAAGCGCCGCTGAACGTAATGAACCATTTGCATTTCATCTTTCGTAATGTTTGAGGTTCTCTTTGCGTGCCTTAAGATACATCGAGTTATAAGTATAGCTGTATACAGAGACGCGATGTGACTGTGTGACAGGAAGATCACGTTCCTGCACCTCCAACAACCCAACCGCGTCTATAAACATGTCCGACCCAATCAAGGAAGTGAAAGACGAGAAGAAAGAAGAGAAGAAAGACGACAAAACAGCTCCTCAAGAGGATAAGGCTGCAGAGTTGACGAAATATAAGGTAAGAAGCGCGCGTCAGAGGGGGAAAAAAAATATTGGCTGTTCGTCTAACTCATTCTGAACAGACGGCTGCAGATATCGTCCACAATGCCACCAAGAAACTGATTGAACTTGCCGTGGAAGGGGCAAAAGTTTTAGACCTCTGTGTGGAAGGTGACAAACTTATTGAACAAGGCACTGGCGCCGTGTACAACAAGGGTGGCAAAGGGGGCAAGATCAGCAAGGGTATGTGATTTTGTATGTTGGTAAAACCCTCAATGTGCAAACCCGTGTTCGTCATATAATAGGTCTGGCATTCCCCACTTGTGTCTCTGTGAATAACACTGTTTCCCATTTCTCTCCTCTCGCGTGAGCACCGTGTTTGCTGCGGCCCGCTTCACATGGGCCCTCACGCCTGCTCCTTTGCCGCAGCTCCGACCAACAATCGTCACTCACGCTCGCCAAGCACGACGTCGTGAAGATTCACGTTGGTGCACATATTGACGGATTCGCGTCGATCAGCGCAGAGACGATCGTTGTAGGGGCGACGGAAGAGGACCCTGCCACAGGTCGACGGGCTGATGTTGTCAAAGCAGCCTGGCACGCTGCCGAGCTTGCACAGCGGCTCATTAAGGTAGATAATAAAAACTGGGCCGTTACCGAGGGCGTGAACAAGGTCGCTGCTGCATGGGATTGCAAAGCTGTCGAAGGTACATAATGCTGCTATCATTTGTTACACCTCTTGATACATGTCCTTACGCACAGGCATGCTTTCCTGCCAGCACTCTAAGAATGTGATTGACGGCAAAAAACGGATCATATTAGCCCCTGCGCAAGAGCAGCGCACAGGCTTTGAGACTATTTCTTTTGCTGAAGGCGAGGTGTACGGTGTAGATATCTTGGTTTCATCGGGCGATGATGGCAGGGTATGGATGGTGCACTGCTGCATTCCCCCAACCTCATATTGTTTCAGGCTCGTGCAGAGGAGTCGCGCACTACAATTTACCAGCGGGCATCGGAGGTCACTTACCTGCTTAAAATGAAGACATCGCGTGCGGTATTTTCTGAGGTACAAAAGAAAGCAGGCGCTTTCCCTTTCAACGTGCGGGTGCTCGATGACGAAAAACGTGCACGGATGGGCTTACAAGAAGCCGTGCAACATGGTCTGGTGCGACCATATGAAGTGCTGTACGTCACTTTGCACGCGTTGCTGTTCCCACGAAATTTATAATATTTTCCTTTCCAGCTTCACGCCCGCAAATACATTTGTAGCTCAATTCCACTTCACGATTGCTTTGCTCCCTGGTGGGCCGTCATTGATTAGCCACCCCCCTATATGGTATAAACCGGAGCTCGTCAAGACGGAAAAAGAGCTTGAGGACACTGAGCTCAAGGAAACCCTCGCGAGGAAGCTGCGAGAAAACAAGAAAAATAAAAAGAAGAAAGCCAAGGCAGAAGCTGAAACGGATGAGGCGAATGGCGCGGAGGCTGAGGAGAAAGCCGAATAAACGATGGTCGAGGAGGGACACGTAAAATACATTGAAAATCATCACTGTTGTCAATGTTTTGCTGTGCTACTATTAACTTGCTCTGCTTCGTCTGCATATTCTCCTAATGTTCGAACGACCAGGTCAAGGTTTTCTAAAAAGGAATTGAGGCTAAGTCGTGCGAGGCGGACGGTTATGGTTGAGAAAGATCTAAGTGACCAATATAAGATGTGACGAAGAACGATGGATTGACTGCATACGCGACGAGGAGGTCGCCTTCTGTTGTCAGATGTTTCTGAACAAAATTGGGTTGAAGCTCTGCGTCGACCTGCAGAACACGCCTGGCGATTTCTGCATGTTTTGAAGAGTTGAATGGAACTTTAACTGTGCTGCTAGGAAATGAGTGCCTGCTCAGCGAGTGAGGCTGCGAGGGCGTACATCTTGTGCCACGTCGAGTCCATGGCACGGAAGCGCGCGCCACCACTAATTGAGTGTCACCTCGGGTGCACTGGCCGGGGCATCCTGGGACTGTATCGCAATGTTCACATCTGCCAATTCGGACACCCGGAATCAAGTGCTTATTCCTCCCACACAGCTTCGTAAATCACGCCCGTCATTGAGCGTTCCATCTCAAATGGCTACCAACGACGCACAGCCAGAGACACGACCTCAACACTCCAGAACTCCTTCATTTTTCACCTTTGGCTCCAAGAAATCAGCGCAGCAGCAAGTCCAACGGGCATTATCTCAGGTCCAACGACGTCCGAGTACCAGCCCTAGTAGCCCCGTGAGCTGAGCAACTCTCTTGCTCTCGCTTGTGCCTTGACCTTGTCAGTCGCAGTCTCATGTCCTCACACATACTAAACGCCCCTCCTTGGGCGAAGACCCTTCCCTGAGTACCAGTCCCACCGTTCAACGCGAAATCAAGTCAGTGGTGGACCTTGTCCTCGCACATGCCCACAAGATATACTTCTCGGGTCCACTTGTTCGTCGAGTCGAGCGGCTTCCTGATGGCAACAAGCCCACCCGCGACGATGGCTGGGTTGATGTGTGGGCTCAGCTAGGCGGCACAACTCTCAGCGTATGGGATATGAAAGCAATCGAGGAAGCTAGCAAACGTGGGGAAGAGGTTCCCCCAAGCTACATTAATGTCACAGATTCTGTACGTCTAAGCAACTTCCGATATAGCAGTTTCGCTGAGTCTCAGCTGCAAGTTTGTTCAAGTCTTAGGTGCATTGACGAGCCCCTCCACTGCAACTGCCCCCGCAAGGAGACAGACGAACGTTATAACAATCAATAACGCAGGGTCTAACCTGATATTTTTTGCCTGTCCCTCATCAGCTGCACTCGTGTCGTGGGCGACTGGTAAGCCCGCCTAGGGTCTCCCATGTATCCCTTCACTTATACGTTGTTGGCTAGCACTACGACTCGCTGCATGGGAAAAATCACGTCTTGAAGAAATATATACAGCACATCTTTTAAGAATGAGTTTGAGTGACGGCGATGTGTGTAAGTACTGCAGGCATACTTGGACAGTTTAATAACAATAAATGGGAATCAGGGAAAGAACCAGTGACTACTCTGGTCAAGGGTAGACTCGAAGGGCAGGTCAAAGTCCGCATAGCGGGCCAAACGGACTGGAAACCTTTCTGGATGGTCCTTTCGTCCGCGACAGACCCATCGGCTAGTGCTATCCCACGACCTACTTCACCCTTGACATCACGATCCAAGGGTCGAGTGTCCAACCTTTTTTCTCGTTCGCAATCGCCTCCCCCCGTAGGTCCGTCTGTACCAGTAATATCCTTTTACGCTTCGCAGAGGCCCAAGGATCGCAAGAAGGCACTGTTAACGATGCGCTACGTTACTCAGGTTAATCATTACAACATTTCCTTTCGTAATGGTGACATCTGACTAGATCAAAAACAGGCTTTTGCAGTTTACCCCGAACGTCCAGAGGTCATTCAGAGAAGTACTTTAATGAAGATCGAGGGTGTTTTAGGACAAGAAGACCTAGGGGGTGGCATGAAAGGGAAAGGTTGTTGGCTGATGCTCATGCCTGAGACTCAGCAGATATTTCCAGTCTATGAGTTACTTAAGTGGCTCATTGGTGAGACTATCGAGGCTCATCTCTACTGATGACTAACACTCTTTGTATTACAGCTTTCCATGATACTTATTCACTCTATGGTCGGCCGGGTGGATACATCTGGGACCCGCGACAGCCGCAGTCTATGTGGTTTTCATATCCAATCGGAACTCAGCGTGAAGTATGCTTGATTGTTTACCCTGCGTTCGCGCTAGTTGATGCTTTTTATGTAGCATTTGTTCGTGGACCGCGAAGCTGCCGAGCGCCTGGATCCACGAGACGATCGCACTTTCGCAATTCGCAAAGAATTGAAGCAAATATTGATCACCAGAATGTACGGATCGGAGATTCCGCCTGGTCCTGGTCCTCCCCAGGGACAACCTGCCCAAGCACGACAAGACTCAGACGTGGCACAGAGTGTCACCTTTTCCACTTCCAATGCACCCATACTCCCTCCTATACAGTTGGCAGAAGTCACTTCAACGTCCACGCCCCAGCTGCCGCCGCTTAGCTTTGGTGATATGAAGCAACAGCAGCAGCAGCAACCGGTATCGCCGAAGCAGCCCGAGGAGCCGCCGCAACCTTACTCCACCCCATCGTTCAATCGAGCCGCAAGTTTGTTGACGCCCATCACAGAAAGCAGTCCAGTAGAGAGAAAAGCCTTTAAAGCTCCGTCTATTTCAAGTTTGACCGAGACTACTTCCTTTAATGCAGCGGCGAGTGTGACAACTGAACGTGAAAGTTCTCAGACAAGCGATAGTATCCTAACCAGGCGTCAAGGAACTAGCCCGACTGCAGCACCCCATCCCCCACCACCTTTATCGCGAGGCAGTGAAGATTCGTTCGCAAGTTCC
The DNA here is from genome assembly GCA_015039355.1 of Ramaria rubella. Lineage (NCBI taxonomy): Eukaryota > Fungi > Basidiomycota > Agaricomycetes > Gomphales > Gomphaceae > Ramaria > Ramaria rubella. The sequence goes on from MU134679.1 coordinate 22,435, forward strand.
AGACCAGACTCCAAGCTAGCCCTGTCTGCTTCGTTCGATCAGCCAGAGAGCAGGCTTTCCACTGAAAATGCGCCACAATCAAGACGATCGCCTTCTAACAGATCTCTAACAAGCATACCTCACTCTTCTCCGATTACACCTACGAGCTTGACGTCTTCGACGGCTGATCCACATGGTAAGGTTCAGTCTTCAAGCCCGATTTCAGGATTGAGATCGCCAAGATCACTTCAATCCGCTCCCGCTCCTGCCCCACCATCGACGTCGCCACTTCAAACTTCCGAACGACCACTAGTGAAACTATCACAGCTACCATCCATTCGGCCAGCTTCACCTTTGTCATCGCCCAAGTCCCCATTTTTATCCAAGTCTACAGAACCACCATCGCCTCCTCCTAAGAGCGATCGGACAACAACATTTACCGCGGCCCCACGAAATTGGCCACAACCTCCAGCCAATAGGCCCGCACTCCCTTTGCAACCCCCTGAGGCCCCATCAGTTAACAATGACGATTTAGTGAACGAGCCTGGTAAGTGTTCCTTATATTGTTATGTATCCACCAATATGCGGCTCAACGTTAGTAGGGGCAATCTATCTTTTACAGCAACAACGTGCACAAGATGCGCCCCAGCGGCTGCCTGAAACATGGACAACTGAGGAGGAAGAGGACGAGGACGAGGAGGAAGAGGACGAGGACGAGGAAGAAGAGGAGGATTCTGATTTTACAGGCCCTGAACGCAATCCTCCACCCCGGCGAGCAACCCCACCCGTTCGAATGCAACCTCCGAGCGCTTATCGGATGCCGCCTGAGATTTTGTCGGAGAATCAAACTAATCCCCCACTACGGCGTCACCCTTCAGGCGCTCGAGCAAAGCCCAGCCCTCGTCACAACAGCTCGCCGCTCGAGACCGCTGCCACATCTTTTCAACCTTCCATACCCCCTCCCATACAAGAAATGGATGATCACGCCCATCTCAGTTCTGGATATGATGATAATTCTGACGCTTTGGCAGCTCTATCTTTCCTCGATCATCAAGAAGAAGCCGCGCCACCCCCACCCAAACAAACGTTGCCCGTTCAACCAACTCAGAAAGAACAAGTTGCAACATCAAACGAAATTCCTCACTATCCTTCAACATTTGCCACATCCAGACAGGCAGCAGAACGTAAAGCAAAAGCACAAGCACAGCAAGAGGCCAGCTATGCGGCCACACACTTGCCAGGCAAACCGAACGGAAATGCGAGGAAGAAAAAAAAGGATCAAGGTGCTTGGGATAGTAGTGAAGAGGAAGAGGATGAAGAAGAAGAGGATGACGAGGATGACGGATCTGATGACGAACGACCTCAAGTACAAGTACGACAACCGCAACCACTTCCCGCGTCCGACCCACGAGTATCCGTTTATCCCTCTGCACAGCCTGGTCTTCAGGGTACGCCGAGTATGACTGGCGAAGGTTACGGCCAGAGGCAGTTGCGCATATTGCCTCAACCACCTGTTAGGACCGGAGGTATGTATCTTTGACTAAGCATGGTCTAATGATATCCGATATTTTATTTAAATTTAGATCTCCAAGACCAGCATCCACGAACCTCTCCAGGGCAAAACGACGACAGGCCTCGCACTCACCTTGGTGACGAACCGAGAGGACATACTATCAATCCCCACGTAGCTGCTCGTCAGTCCGTATGGAGTACAGTGCTTGACCCTAACCCTCCACCTCGCAATACTTCTGGCCGAGATACTTTTGTGCAAGTCGACGAAAGTGAAACCATGACTAAAGCTTTTCAACCTCAAGGGCTCCTTTCTGCTGGTTTGCAAGACAAAGAAGATCGATCCGCGAAGCGACAAGAAGAACTCGCGCGTGAAACAGGTGCTTCGCTCATCAATGTGCCTAATAAACCGCCGCCTCCTCAAACTGGCCTTCTTGGAGCAATTACTGCACATGAGCGGGAACGTAAACGAGAAGGAGGCGTTGGTGCTGCTTTGACAGAGAAAGAACGCGAAAGGCGACTTGCAGAAGAAAGACAACGCAAATTGGACGAGCTTCAGCGTCAACAGCTGGATCAGATGTCACAAGGCGGTGCACCGGGAGCCTATGATCCATATGGTCAGCAGCAGTTCGCAGGGTTTACGCCAGGCTTTGACCCTAGAATGTCGATGAACCCCATGATGCTTAATCCATATATGGCTGGAGGGTTTCCGATGATGCCGTTCGGCAATCCACAACAGATGATGGCAGCGCAAATGGCGGCGCAACAAGCATACCAGCAGGCCATGATGACTTTCAGTCAGGCAGGTGGGAGTCAGATGGGTGACAATATGTCGCGGGTTGGACCCCCCCCTGCGATGGGACCCTCTTCGTCTGTTCCTATGGGTTCACCCGCGCCCATGCCGATGCAAGGGGGCATGATGGGCATGGACCCCAGGATGTCAATGGGGATGAATCCTTGGATGGCTGGTGGTATGGGCATGAATGTTATGGGGGGCATGGGTATGAATCCGGGTATGAATCCTATGGGCATGGTGGACCCTAGGATGTCGATGGGCCCACAAACCCAGTTCCATCGACCAGACTCAGTCCCAGGACAGCAGGGACGTTTGTCTTCTCATCAAGGCACTCCCTCCCCTCGACAGGGGTCCCCCGCTCCTCAACGTTCGAGTAATAATAACAGCCCTAGGCCACCTACATAGGCATGGAGAACTTTTTCTCAGTATTTATTTCCCTTGCATACCCCATCAGATCACCCCCAACAGCGCAGTCTTAGAATATACGCTCATCCCCTATGTTTCTCATTTTGTGACTCACATCACATTTGAAAAGGATCACCCGTTCCACTTGGAGTAGTGTCGAGTGTATTCAAGTATGCTACGAACACGATAAGGACAACAGAAATTGAGTAAAAATCTATAATTTATTTCCTTCACGGGGTTTCGCCTTCGAATACTCGCTCCAGCCCATGGATTTGTTCACCATATCTTCGCTCGCATCAGGCTCTAAATGCCCGTGTTTGTTTCTTCGCGCCCTATCAAACAAGTAAGCGTCTTGGAGAAATCGCGAGGAGACAACAGACCGGAAAAATGTATACGACAATACAATATCATCTAAATCAGCCATAGAACGGTCCTCGGCATAATCTTTATCAATGAAGAAAAATAGTGGTAGATCAACTTCCTCTCCAGCGAGGAGCTTCTGTTCTTCAAAGCAAAAACACTCCACTTTCGCAAAATAAGGGGCAATCTACCATAAAGGCGGATCAAGAAAATATATGGATGGATGGGGTGAACAAACCTTATCAGGGGTGACATTATAAGTGGCAATCCCAATGATGTCTTTATCAGACTTGTTTTTTGCGGTATAGAAGGCAAGAGCTGTCTCGCCAGGGAGAACATAGATAAACTTTTGTTGAGGAGTAAACGACCAAGGGAGGGCGTCCGAGGTATCCGCGTTGAAGTGAACTTTGATTCGTTTGGCGCCAGTAACTGGCACCAGTCGATCCGGTTCAAACTTTCCTTTCCCCGTCATAGGGGTACCACCAAAGCCTGTAGCGGAACAAAAGGCACGATAAAGTGGAACAGACGCGTATGAGAGCCCGAGGAAGATAGCAATCTAGGAGAGAGCGGGTGAATACGCAAGACATGAAGCATGTTACAAACTCACCACTGAGGTTGTATACATTAATAAGGTGCGGTTGCGCGCACGGTAAACATTACGGCGAGCTTCCCATTCAGAAGGCCGACGGGATGGTATTGGTTTTGTGGAGTAATATCTCAGTGTTCGGGGAGAAAGGCTTAATGTCAGAGTCTTGGATGGCCCTGGGGATATGCGTGTTCGGTGCAGCCATCTGACCGAGTATGGCAAGGTTCTAAAAGACTAATCGTTGCAGACTCAGTACGCAAATGTTAGTTGGTCTGAATTGACTCACGGAGTGATGTATTGAAGAGAGTAGTAATGGCGGGCGTGCTAAAATGGAGGCAGACCGCAACATAAGGTAGGCGCTGGTCTACAGAGGTCCATCTAACCATGTCTCCAGGATCCTTGAACCAAGCAAGCAGCAGCTCACAAACCCCCGTGTCAGACGCTGACCTTGAGAAGCTCCTCAACAGAGAAGCGTCTGCTTTTCAACGCGAGCTTGAAGTGGATCGAATCCTCAAAGCTTTCAAATTGAAGTAAGTGCTATTTCACTCGGGGGACTACTCCAGCTGTTTCAACTGCTCTTGTAACAGTCCTTATGATATATTAGACATCGAAGAAGATGCAACTCCCGAAGGGATCAAGAAGAAATACAGACAACTTTCACTGTGTATGGTTGAATCATAGCCTGTACGAAAATGACAGGAGGCTCAGTTAAAAACTTATCGCTAGTTATACATCCTGACAAAACACCACATGAACGCGCTCCGGAGGCATTCGATCTGCTTAAAAAGGTACTTATTATGATAATTATTGCTCCATGTCACTTACCTTTGCCACCAGGCTGAATCTGAACTGAGTGACAAGGACAAGCGCGAGGAGTTAGACGCGGTGATTCGTCAAGCACGATCTTCGCTCCTCAAGGAACTTTCTTTGCCTGCATCTATTCTTGACAGTGACGATCGCTTGTCCGATCTGCAGCCCAGCTTCAAGGCACAACTACGTCAGAAATCCAAAGAGCTACTCATAGAGGAGGAGGTGGCTCGCCGGAAGTAAGTGTCACATTTATGGTAGTTCCACATTATCTTTTATGCAACTTTCAATATTTTAGAGCTATCAAGATGAATCTTGCAAATGAAGGCTTAGAAGCAAAACGGAAGGAAGAAGAGGTCGTTCAACGCAAGCGAAAGGCAGAGGACGACAAGACTTGGGAAGGTGTGCTTTCTGTTAACTTCGCTTACTACTTCATTTTACGTTCCTTTCCGAGCAGAGGGTAGAGAACATCGTGTAGATAGCTGGCGATCATTCGCATCAGCAGGAAAGAAGAAGAAGAAAGCCAAGGTGAATATCTTGGGATAATGTAATCGTCTATGCTTTTATCATTACAGGGTCCGACATACGTGTATCATATACACGAGTTATACATAGATTTGACGCAGCTACATCATTCAATCACGATGACATCTGAATCATCTCCACTAGGTGTAGCGAGGCGCCGGCGTACTCTCCGTTGTACCACAGGAGCAAGGTTTTCCTTGTCATCCGAATCAGAGTCAATGACAATAACTTCCGACTGTTGCGAAACAACTGCGGCGCCGGATGCTTCAATGACACTGGGGCCTGTATCACTATCGTGTCCACGTTGATGGATGGTATTTAAAGCAGCCTGCTCTACAGCATCTAACTCTTGGAGGAATGCATCGTCGACTTGGATGTCATCACTGAAATCGAAAGATTCTTCAACTGCAGTTACGTCGCCTGCGGGCCTTTTGTGCAGTAAAGATGCCCGACGGACGGGTGAAAGGTGCACATCTGCCAAATCCTCAGACGACACGAGAGTCGCGGAAGGTGCTGAGGTATTTGAAAAATAAGGGGACACCACGGTTCTTGATGACGATGCTAATGTAGAAGCAGATGATGTTGGCACGCGGCGCCTTGATGGTGGCTCGAGCTCTTCGCGTCCAGGAGCACGAGGCGGACGCGGGGGTGGTAAGTCTTCCCTCGTCATCTCACGTAGCGGGGCCCGTGGAACTTGGGCAACTGCAGGAGGTGGCGGTGGATCTCCTGGCAAATCATGGTTGTTTGCGGCGGCGTTGTCAGGCTCAGGTTCGTCGTCAGGCTCGGGTTCGGGCTGGCTGTTGGCGAGATCCCGTTAGTAATAGTAAATAGAGCGCAGAAAGACAATTTCAACTCAACCCCAAGCGCATGCGCAACCCTCGAGCAAAATCTGCCGCTCGGTTTACGTCGAGCTCTTCAGTCATGCACCCTTTCAACACTATGTTCGAGGGATCCAAGAATGCAATCCCTCTTCGGATAGGCGCGTCCTTAAGTATCATCTAGTTTGTGGCAACAAAGGGATTAGTCACTATTCAGCAGTTGGCACCCCGACTTAAGAAGAATAGACCGAACTTAAGAATAATGTACCTTAAAACCCAAAGGCGTGGTTCCAAGCTCGAACGCTGGCAGCGGTCGAAATTCGATGGCTCTTAGTGTTTGTGACCCATCGGACAAATCAAATCTCAGCATCGACCTAGGGTATTTGGGAACGGGGCCCTCATCTTCTGCGGCCTCGTCCCCATCCCCGGCCAGTCCCGCGAGATCGGCCCTATCAATCCTAGTCTGCTGTACGTTTTGCAAGCTGAAGGCACTGTGACCAATTTCGGTCATGCCTTGGATTTGGACCAAGATGTTTCCTCGCAAGCGTGTGTTTTCCGCGGATCCAATATCGCGCGGAAAACCGGTTCCAGCAACCATGGAATCGTGAAGGTCCGAGTTCAAAAGCTGAGAGTCGACGTTAGAAATGATCTCGTCAGCTTGGGAGTTGATATCGTTGAGGTGCAATTCTTCCGACATCCATGCTAGACATGCATCGAGCCAGGCAGGGTCAACGGTGGGTTTGGGGTAAGCTTGTCTTATCCAGTTCGTTATAAGAGCTGGAGCCGGCATACTGTGGCGACTAAGTGTGGCCGAGGCCAAGACGCGCCTCGTCACACCTGTCACATGGGATCAAGTTGCTGTGGATGTGAGAAAATAAATCAAATGTATATACTTGTATTTTTGTGAAGATGTTTAATTCAGACCATGACCAAACCGCTACCTAGATGCTGGACCATTGGCCTCTCGCCACGCTCAAATGGTATTTCACCACGAGTGGCCAAGGAAAGTGTTCCTGTGCCTCGCGTGAGCAGCGCAATACGTGCAGCACGTCCCTCCAATGTATTTGGATCGAGTAGGGCTTGTAACCCCGCCACATCTTCTTCGCCCGGCAAGGTTGCCACTCTACAAAATAGAATAATTAGGCACGTTGCGGATTGTGGGGCGTAGACCTTACATGCTCTCAAGAGTAGGCAGTATAAGAAACCCGTCTTTAAATGCGTCGTACTCGCAGACATCGTCGATTGCTCGGCGCGTGTCTTCAAGGTCTAATGTACGCAGAAATAGACCGTCTGGCCCCTCGATTTCTTGCACTACTTTGCGGAACATCTTCTCGAGTCTAGACTTATCGATTCCTCCTTCCTCCGAAAGTGTCGTGGTTAACCAGGATGGGAGACTTGCGCAATGCCACAGTGGTCTAGTCGATACTGCATACCACACAGGAAGGGATACCTAAAAAACGTCAGATGCGATCATTGAAGACTCAAAGTCAACATACAATGTGAGTGGAATCTGTGGCCGATACATATATTTTGCTTAGATCTAGGTCTGTGAGGCTCAATGAAAATGGGCTAAGCTCTGGATCTTCGTCGTCGAGGCCTCTACATCCCTGTATAGCATTCAGAAGAAGTACCATGCTTCTCTCTACTGTAAATCTTGCGTCTTCCACATCCCGTTGATACTTGTCAGAAGTATCCTGAGCAGACTGTGTACGAGCGGAGTCTATTTCACGTTGCGCACAGGCAATGAAATATTCTCGGGTTGTTGAAAAGGGGCCTCTGTCTAACATTAATTTGTCACGTCCATCCACATAAAATGAAGGGCGGACGATAGGCCCAACGTGAAATTCATCCGTCTGTGACGAATACAAGCTCCCAATCGCATCAAATCGGTGTCGAAAGAGTTCAATTGTCCATCGGGCTATTTGGCCAACAAGAAGGTCTTGCTCAAAGCCCGTTAAATCTGGAAATATTGTAGACAACTTCACACCAGGGACCTGCCGGAGTGGTCGTTAAAAAGCGACTGAGTATCATTGCCATACCTTTTCCAAAAGCATATGAACACCTAGAGGGTGGTCCGTTTGCAAATTGAGATAAAGTACGCGCGCAACAGGGATAGATGTTTTAGCGGCTACGTAGTTCATTGTGGCTACCTGGAACGATAGATAGTGTGATTATGGCCTTAACTCCAAGAATAATTGTCTCTACCTCCGACTCCATAACATAATGGGGTAGAGAAGGGGATAAAATACGAGCGATGATATCTTTCCCCGTCTCTAAAGTGACATTGATGGTCTAGAAACACAAAATTGCAATTGTGGATGCAGGGTAAAGTAAAGGTGAGTGAAACTTACCTTACAGTACTCATCTGTTTGAAGAACTTAGGTGGATAACTTTAATTAAATGAGTAAAGGTACTCACTCTTGCCTACTAGTTCCACCTCTTTGACTTGGATACCAATATTGGTGTAGACCGTCTCCTTTAGAGCCTCTAGATTTATCCCAACGGTGGATAGAGTATTTGTCATTGTAAACAGACTCTGAGCCGGTGCTGAGGGAGAGGGAGACAGCAATCGATATGTCGCTGGGAATGTTATACACGTGTTCTCCACGTGTATCCATCGGATTCAATTCAGCACCGGGTGAACATATGATCACGCTACTGGTGGCACAGTTGCACCAGCAATTTTTAGGCTACCCTCAAAGGAACAGATCCGAATCTTGCGCATATTGTGATGATAACGAGCTTGATACCCAGATGATACTATTATGTTGCTGCAAACTTAGATATACAGATGATTTTCCTGCCGGTAAAGAATTGTAAGCGGGCGTAGTGCTCCTGGACAGCAAAGCGAAAACGATAAGTACCTTGGCGGAACCAATGGTATTGCAGTTCGGATGAAGATGGCAGGAGGCAGAAATTGAGGTCTCTCTGAATCATCAACACAGTTTATAAAGAATAATATTATAGATCGTTTGTTCAACGGGTTATTCTCTTGTTGAGGCGTAGTGTAGATTGCAGCCAACATTGGTATAATTCATCAGGTGAGAAATGTCCTAACGGTCAAAAGGCGGTGAAATGCCCACATAATCCTGAATGATATAGTTTTATTATATGAAATTGTGAGTGGAGCCCTGAGACATGATTTTGACATGTGGAGTTCAACGAAAGAGTTTAAACTAATTTAAACCATCGAGTGCAAAAGGCGCCGAAATGGGCGGCGTGAGCCAAATAATCGGAACAACTGTACAGTTAACCGATCAAGCGGAGCTTTGCTCACATCTTCAAGACCTCAAGAATCGGTGTGCATCAGTTTGCAGTAAGCTGAACGCTTTCAGACTTCGAAGTACATATTCTAAAGATATTCACAGCCCACAAAATAATAAATGGCTTCTCGTCCTACCGTCAGCGTTCGTACTGGGTCTGGTGGTGAGTACGTCGCTGAGTGGGATCTACTTGATATGTAACGTGTTGCAGAGGCTTCTACTTCTCTTACCCTCCCGGCCGTCTTCACTGCACCCATCCGTCTCGATGTGGTGCAGCAAGTGCACAGTACGTATTTCAATTATTATCTCGTTTTTGTATTTTGACTTTAATTGAAGAGAGCATTGCCAAGAACAAGAGACAGGCATACGCTGTCAATGTGAAAGCTGGTCACCAGACTAGTGCTGAATCTTGGGGTACTGGTCGCGCTGTTGCACGTATCCCTCGTGTCGGTGGCGGAGGTACCCATCGTTCGGGCCAGGTAAGCACCTTAATGGTTGTTGTGCCAGTTAACTAAAAAAATTGGAATTAGGCTGCTTTCGGTAACATGTGCCGTGGTGGTCGTATGTTTGCCCCCACCAAGATATGGCGCAAATGGCACGTCAAGGTGAACCAAAACCAGCGTCGTTTTGCTGTTGTCTCTGCGCTTGCTGCATCGGCTCTTCCCTCTCTCGTTCTTGCTCGTGGTCACCGTATTGAAGAAATCGATGAAGTTCCATTGGTTGTGCCCACTTCGACGGAGGGCCTTACGAAGACCAAAGAAGCGGTTGAACTTCTTAAAGGCCTTCGTGCTTACAGAGACGTCATCAAGGTGTCGAATTCGCGCAAGCTTCGTGCTGGCGTGGGCAAAATGAGGAACCGTAGGCACCGTCAGCGCCGTGGTCCTCTTGTTGTCTATAACGAGGACAAGGGCATTGTTAAGGCATTTAGGAATTTACCCGGTGTTGAGCTTGTTCAGGTTACAAGGTTGAATCTTCTTCAACTCGCACCAGGAGGTCACCTTGGCCGTTTCGTGATCTGGACGGAGGATGCGTTCGCCCGCCTTGATGAGGTTTTTGGTACTCACGAGAAGACCGCTCTCTTGAAGAAGGACTATATGTAAATATCTTTTCTGATCCATTTTCCATAACCTAATTATCCATTTTCGCAGCTTGCCTTCGGCCAAGATTACCAACCCCGATATCACTCGCCTGATTAACAGCGACGAGATTCAATCTGTTGTTCGCCCTGCTGGCTCCAAGATTCAAAAGCGTCCTTGGACACAACACAAGAACCCATTGAAAAATAAGGGTATCTTGTTCCGTCTCAACCCCTATGCCAAAACTCTGCGCAGGCAGGAGCTTCGTAAGTCCCTCTGAGGGTAACCTCATCTACCTATCATGTCTGACTATCTATGCGTTCCACAGTCAAGCAACAACGTATCAAAAAGTCGGACAAGAAGAAGGTCAAGGGAAAGGCGGCGGGAGATGCTTTCCTCAAGACCTTGTTTGCCCCTTGAGAAATCCATATTTGGCTCAAACTATATGCGTTATGTTGTCTTCGTAGCCATGCTCAATATGAAGTTAGGATATGATGCCCAGCACGAGCCTTCGTGCATCATGTGTGAGATAAATATCTCGATTCCCCACGGGGCGCTTGCCTTAGTCGCCTGGAGCAAACTTATACGAACGCGTGGAGTCACGCGTTCGTCACAGTTTGAATGCTGGCAACAAAGTGACACTCGGTTACTTAATTCACTGCGTAGGAATTCGTACATGTGAACATATCTTATCAGGATCCATTGGCCTGCGGGTGGTAATGGCTACGCATACGCGTGATCTTACAAAGCACGGTGTAGTGTCCAAGCGCGCTCGGGTCCTGCGTTCGCGGACACGTGAGACCGGTAAAGGTCATCGGTAGTGCGGAAGTCCTTAGTGATCATGTCATCACAAAGCAATATTGTGTTGCTGCGACCAACTTTCAAAGACTCAAGCTTACCTGTTGACCCAATACTGCTCCATGTCCGAGTCTATCACTACCTCTAAGCCACGCATCCGCGATTATGGAATTATCGTCGGAACGCTGCCTCCAGGAAAGCACAACGCCATCACTGATGTTCCGGGTGTGCAAGTGGGACATCTAACAGTCATCAAGGGAGAGCATGGCAAGAGGTACGTATATGAACAGTGTTGCTCCACCGATCCGAAACCGCTGTTCCTGCAGTGAACCGGTCATCCGGACGGGTATCACGTTGGTGTCGCCTGCCTCCAATACCTTGGAAATTCCGAGGTATGCTGCAATTTCTACTTTGAATGGTGCAGGCGAGGTGACAGGGTATATATCTCTCTCGACTGTCCGACAAGATATTTTGCTAAACAACGTCCATAGATCTCATGTCATCGAAGAATATGGCAAGTTGGATGGTATCATAGGTATCACGGGTACACTTAATGTTGGCGCGGTGTTGGAGGGCCTTCAACGCCTGTATTTCCACCAACAAAAGAACGGCGTTAAAGCTGCTTTCCCGTTCCATTTACCTACCGTGTCCAGTGTCTCATCACTCTTCAAGTTTTGCAAAGTTGACTTACCTATGAGCATTTAGTGCAGAAACCATGGATCTTCGTCTCACGGATATGTATGCATTCCCGTTGAAACCAGAAGACGTTTTGGACATCAAGCTCGCCGATGGTCCCGTTGAAGAGGGTAATGTGGGAGGTGGTACGGGTATGATGACGTTCGGCTTTAAAGTGTTTTCTGCATTCCCTTGAAATAACCCCTGTGAGGCAGCTTATCGTATTCTTAGGGTGGAATCGGCACTTCCTCTCGCCTCCTCCCTGTCGGTCCTGATGGAAAACAATACACTCTTGGTGTACTCGTACAAGCGAATCACGGCCGACCTCGTTACCTCACCATCAAGGGTATTCCTGTCGGCCAGATTCTTTGGGAAGAGGGTTGGTGGGACGAAGCAATGGCAGAAATGGAGGCGGCTGCAAAAGCCAAAACCGAAAGGCAACTGAAAGACGGGGAAGGAAGGTGTGTTTCGATACTGCAACACTCACTCCAAATTTCATGCGCAGCATTGTCAGTATCATTGTTGTTGTTGCAACAGATGCACCCTTGTTGCCACACCAGGTGAGTTACCCTGACCTATGCTTACGCACGCTGTGAGCTCCGTTTTGTAGTTAAAGAGAATTGCGAAGCGCGTGTCGCTCGGCCTGGGACGACAGGGAGCCATGGGCGAAAATTTTTCGTGGGTGCAAACATGTTTAAAAGGAACTCACAATATTTATTGCCCTATGATTCAGTGGTGACATCTTCATAGCACTTTCCACCTCGTGTCCGCAAAGCGCTCCATTTGAAAGCAGACCTCAAACTAGGATTGACCCATCTCAGGATAGGGATGAAAAATATCCAATAAATTTGCCCTTCGCTGTTGAGGTCAGCCGCTAAATGAATTCATTGATCATTAATGATGGTCTAACATTGCTGCAGACTGTGCAGACTGTCGTCGACGCAACAATTGACACGCTGTTTAAGGCAACGGCAGATGCAGCAGAGGAAGCTGTTTTGAACGCTCTCGTGGCTGCCGAGACAATGACAGGGTATCAGGGATTCACAGGAAGAAAGATGCCGATCGAAAGAGTTAAGAAAATCTTGCAGGATCATCAGGTAATATAGTCCAGGTCCAAAAGGGAAATCAATATCCAGATACAAGCGAGAATTAAAGGTCAACCATGTTACATCATTCACCAAAGCTGCAGTGAAATCATGATTAGTTGGTCTACAAGACCATTACGAATGAAAAGAGGAGCTCACCGATCTGGCATAAGCACTGGAGCCACGAGGCTCCAAATGTAGAGTAACATACAAACCCAGCTAGACACAATACGCATCCACATGGCAGGTTTGGAACGGCCGATATAAAAGTCGGGCTCCTTCCCGGGGACCCCATCTGACGATCTGAGGACTTGCCTATACAGAGATGAGACAGAATGGTACACGCATAGAGCAAAAGACGCACCATTCAGTGAGTAACATCGCTACATACATAGCGCCCATCATAAAGATGACATGGAACCAAGTATACTGTAGCAAAGTTTCGGGGTAAGCTATGTTCAGAAAAACGGGTGCAAACACACATTATAACGAGTGCCGGTACGCTCGTCGTCCCGCTCTTCTCCTGTAATCCCACCCTCATCATCGTCCTCGTCCTGCTCCTCATCAAGGGCAGAAGCGGGAATGGCACCCGCTTCAACAGCCGCCAACAGCGCCTGATACCTTGGAGTTTCCGTCCTCGACGGTTGGGAGGTAACGAGCGTAACACCACCATCTGAGGCGGTGTCGTTTGTGGGAAGCTGTATCGCACCCGACCTATCGCGTCTGCCGACAAGCGCCCGACTCTGTGTAGCGGCTCGGCTAGTACTGTACGCAATTGCTAGGAAAGTGAAGATGGCACCAAAGACGACTGTGGTGGTGCGAGCAGCTGAAGCACGCTCGTGAAGTGGATTCTTGCACCCCGAACCAGTAGCATTGCCAACTGCAGACATTATTAGGTACGTGCAGTAGAGGGCAACCACGCTGGATTGGGCGAGTCCAGAGCGTGGGTTGGCGTCTTGTACAGCTGGGTGTATGCAGATGATGGTTATGATGATACATAGTGCGAGATTGAAGGAAATAAAGAAACGATTGAGGGTGCAGCCATCACTGGCGAAAAAGGCATACATGATACCGGTGAGGGTGATAGCGCCAATATATGCCGCGGCAGTCGACCCGATGAGTATATATTGCCACAGGTTGGATTCCGCTGCTTCCCACTTTTCGAGGCAAGTTTCCGACCATGAGTGGGCAAAATCAACAAGGAGAACGAGGCCGAGGAGGATGAAGATAGTTGCGCCAACGAGGGAGATGTAATTGCCCCAGAAGATAAAGAAGGGGTTTGGAATAACAAATGCAACAACCACTAGCACCAGCCAGAGGAGGACTTTAGGCCCCCACCAGCCATTTTGAATAGCGGCACGTTTGGAACGAGTATCTTGGACTCCAATGAGCGAAGCACCGATGATGGCGTGGAAAAGAGCAAGGGCAAAGCAGATGCGGTGTACAGCAAGAACGCCGTAGCACCCTCCACTTGAACAATCCAGTTTGATGTAATCGTAAGTAAGCTTTTCAATTTGACGAAGGGCGAATGGCGTTTTCATCACCCATGCCAGCAGTGAATTAAGGCAAAATATAATCTGACAACATGTAAGAACATCGTAGGGTGAAACAGAATGTCAAACTTACAGCAAAACCAACTCGAGTGGCAATGGATGAGTTACAGTTGCAGGACTTGCAGAACATACTCGCTTGGTACGTATGGCGTCAGTATCTTTCAGCGCCACCCTCTAAGACATACCTGCGGTAGATGTGCAGAAGAATGCGAGCCCAGCAAGGCATGATGAGGCAACTGTGCCCATCACGCCTGCTAGTGGGAGTGAAAACAAGAGACCCATGGTCGTTGAAGGCAAAGTCGTGACACCGCCGACTGCGTCGGGACTCGGGAGTCACACTCTCGTCACACTTGCATTGTACCACGATGTCTACCAACGTGCTTGTCTCGACGTTCCATCCATTCCCCACGGTTGCTCTGTCTCTCCCTTCCAACACTCGTCTCTCTTCCATCCCAAACGTTCTAGCGACTCGTTTCCCAGCGTTTCCTCACTCTCGCGACTTCAGTATCTCCCTTCTGTCTGGTCCGGCACCGGATTCCTACACCACCCTTTCAGACCTTAATACAAACGATGTTTTCGTTCGCATCATACCTAGACTATGTGGTGGGAAGGGAGGTTTTGGCTCCCAACTTCGTGCCGCCGGAGGCCGCATGAGCAGTCAGAAGACTAACAATAACGATTCGTGCAGGGATCTCAGCGGTCGACGTTTAAGTACTGTCAAGGAAGCTAAAAAGTACGCATCTTCTCATTGTACATTTGTACATACCTGACCGCAACGGACAGACTCGCCGCCTACCTGGAATCCGAGCCTGAACGTAAGAAAGCTGCTGCCGAGGCGCGGAAGGCCAAGATAGAGTCCCTGGAGCGACAGCTTGGGATTGACGCTTCATCATCCAAGGGAAAGGAAGACGATAAGGCCACGGGTGCTAAACGTCGCTTCGACGACACGGAGTTCATCGAACAGAGTAGGGATATAGTGGACTCGGTCAAGAGCGCTGTCGCCTTAGGTTCATCTGTCCATACTATCTTCTTAATTTACTTACCTGCTGATACATGTTGTAGGTCTCTTGAAAAAGAAAAAGAAAGCCAAGACCTCACACCGACCCAACGAAGACACGTCGGTCTCTAACTCAAGCGGAGTTGTGGAGAGTGCTGCGGCCACAGCTCCTGCAGTAGCACTCGCTGCTGCCGTTGTCGGCGCAAAAGCATGAGTATTCGTGTACATCTTATATTTGTATAATGTATGACCACATGTTTATTGCACGTCACGGTGCCCTATGTCATCAGAGCCAGACTGCTAGGGACTTCGCTCAAGCGTACGATTGACTTCGGGCAGACTATCCTGCTATGTTGGCCCACCTCTGAGCTCTACAGTAAATCTGACCGTCTATCTATAGCTCATCACGTGAGTGACGTGATGATCGACGAGCACCAACCAGAGACACGCGCAGTAAACTCCCACTCTCGTCTGAAAACTCACCCCACCGAGGCTCTCTGCCTTTGAGGCTCATTGAGTCTTGAGCCTATCCGCTGAAGCAATGACTCGGCAGATCCTCCTATTGATAGCCTGGATCTCTCTGCTGACACTTTTCTCGCAGTCTCAGACCACGCTCGGCCCCGCAAAAGTCCTGATTTTCTCGCGAACCGTCGAGTTAGTCCGAATCACACTCTCCGCGTAACGTACTGATCAGTGATATCCAGCTTTCGACATGACTCCATTCCTACTGCTATTAACGCGCTGAAGCAACAGGGCCCGTCGCATAACATCCAATTCGATAATACAGAAGACCAAACACTTTTTACCGACTCAAACTTGAGCCAATATGATGCCATAATATTTCTGCACAATACAGGCCAAGGTGGGCAATAATATCAACTTTTGGCTATCCCTGCTGTAATACTTAGTGGAATATATAGTACTGGATGATCCTGGCATCGAGGCATTTCAGAATTGGGTAAATTCAGGAGGCAACTTCGTCGGGATACACGCAGCCTCCGATTCCTTGAGAAACAACACCTTCTTTCAAAATGAACTAGGTAAAACAGCTTATAGCATCAATCTCACAAACTGGCATGTAGTGCTAACCCGTTACCAGGGGCTCACTTCCGTGATCATGCTAATCTGCAAAATGCCGTCTGTCCTACTATCACCTATACCGACTAGGCATGACCGTTATCTAGACTATCACTGTGCTTGATTCCTCACATCCCAGCACCAGTATGCTGCCGCAACGCTGGGCTGTACAAGATGAGATGTTCGTAATTTGGCTTGTCATGGCGGTTCCAACACTCAATCCGTCGCTGCTCACTCAGGTATCATTTCAAGAGCGATCCACGTGCAGTAGGTGTGGTAGTGCTCTTGTCTGCGGACACATCAACTTTCGTCGGTAATTCTTTTTCTAGATTCTAACTCCACACGCGCATACTGAAACATTTCCGAAGACCAGACTGCACCAGACCCTGAGGAGGGTACGCCCAGCCCCAAAGGTTACCCACACTTCAAATATCTTTAAGCTGGATCTTCTTACCTATAGCTGACCACAGCATGGTTCCAAGAACGCAGTGCCGGTGCTAACCCCGGGGCGACTGGTCCAATTGGACGTAGCTGGTATACTAGTCTGGGTCACCTGAACGAAACTTGGGAGGCGAGTATAACAAGAAAAAAAACATCATACACAAGCTAACTGTAAAAATATTTACAGGACAGTACATACATGGCCCATGTGATGGGTGGACTCACCTGGGCATTGGCTTCCAACACCTCCCGCGCATTTAACGCCAATGCAACAGTCGGTAACCCCACCCTAACGGCGGCAGGTAGTATTCCATCGTCCTCTGTAACATCGCAAACGTGAGTTCACTCGTTTCTCACTATTCAACAATTTATCATTTTTTCGCTTAATAAGATCGTCCCCGCCGGTGCAGTCTAAT
>MU134679.1:39610-78457 GCA_015039355.1 Ramaria rubella
ATTGGAATTAGGCTGCTTTCGGTAACATGTGCCGTGGTGGTCGTATGTTTGCCCCCACCAAGATATGGCGCAAATGGCACGTCAAGGTGAACCAAAACCAGCGTCGTTTTGCTGTTGTCTCTGCGCTTGCTGCATCGGCTCTTCCCTCTCTCGTTCTTGCTCGTGGTCACCGTATTGAAGAAATCGATGAAGTTCCATTGGTTGTGCCCACTTCGACGGAGGGCCTTACGAAGACCAAAGAAGCGGTTGAACTTCTTAAAGGCCTTCGTGCTTACAGAGACGTCATCAAGGTGTCGAATTCGCGCAAGCTTCGTGCTGGCGTGGGCAAAATGAGGAACCGTAGGCACCGTCAGCGCCGTGGTCCTCTTGTTGTCTATAACGAGGACAAGGGCATTGTTAAGGCATTTAGGAATTTACCCGGTGTTGAGCTTGTTCAGGTTACAAGGTTGAATCTTCTTCAACTCGCACCAGGAGGTCACCTTGGCCGTTTCGTGATCTGGACGGAGGATGCGTTCGCCCGCCTTGATGAGGTTTTTGGTACTCACGAGAAGACCGCTCTCTTGAAGAAGGACTATATGTAAATATCTTTTCTGATCCATTTTCCATAACCTAATTATCCATTTTCGCAGCTTGCCTTCGGCCAAGATTACCAACCCCGATATCACTCGCCTGATTAACAGCGACGAGATTCAATCTGTTGTTCGCCCTGCTGGCTCCAAGATTCAAAAGCGTCCTTGGACACAACACAAGAACCCATTGAAAAATAAGGGTATCTTGTTCCGTCTCAACCCCTATGCCAAAACTCTGCGCAGGCAGGAGCTTCGTAAGTCCCTCTGAGGGTAACCTCATCTACCTATCATGTCTGACTATCTATGCGTTCCACAGTCAAGCAACAACGTATCAAAAAGTCGGACAAGAAGAAGGTCAAGGGAAAGGCGGCGGGAGATGCTTTCCTCAAGACCTTGTTTGCCCCTTGAGAAATCCATATTTGGCTCAAACTATATGCGTTATGTTGTCTTCGTAGCCATGCTCAATATGAAGTTAGGATATGATGCCCAGCACGAGCCTTCGTGCATCATGTGTGAGATAAATATCTCGATTCCCCACGGGGCGCTTGCCTTAGTCGCCTGGAGCAAACTTATACGAACGCGTGGAGTCACGCGTTCGTCACAGTTTGAATGCTGGCAACAAAGTGACACTCGGTTACTTAATTCACTGCGTAGGAATTCGTACATGTGAACATATCTTATCAGGATCCATTGGCCTGCGGGTGGTAATGGCTACGCATACGCGTGATCTTACAAAGCACGGTGTAGTGTCCAAGCGCGCTCGGGTCCTGCGTTCGCGGACACGTGAGACCGGTAAAGGTCATCGGTAGTGCGGAAGTCCTTAGTGATCATGTCATCACAAAGCAATATTGTGTTGCTGCGACCAACTTTCAAAGACTCAAGCTTACCTGTTGACCCAATACTGCTCCATGTCCGAGTCTATCACTACCTCTAAGCCACGCATCCGCGATTATGGAATTATCGTCGGAACGCTGCCTCCAGGAAAGCACAACGCCATCACTGATGTTCCGGGTGTGCAAGTGGGACATCTAACAGTCATCAAGGGAGAGCATGGCAAGAGGTACGTATATGAACAGTGTTGCTCCACCGATCCGAAACCGCTGTTCCTGCAGTGAACCGGTCATCCGGACGGGTATCACGTTGGTGTCGCCTGCCTCCAATACCTTGGAAATTCCGAGGTATGCTGCAATTTCTACTTTGAATGGTGCAGGCGAGGTGACAGGGTATATATCTCTCTCGACTGTCCGACAAGATATTTTGCTAAACAACGTCCATAGATCTCATGTCATCGAAGAATATGGCAAGTTGGATGGTATCATAGGTATCACGGGTACACTTAATGTTGGCGCGGTGTTGGAGGGCCTTCAACGCCTGTATTTCAACCAACAAAAGAACGGCGTTAAAGCTGCTTTCCCGTTCCATTTACCTACCGTGTCCAGTGTCTCATCACTCTTCAAGTTTTGCAAAGTTGACTTACCTATGAGCATTTAGTGCAGAAACCATGGATCTTCGTCTCACGGATATGTATGCATTCCCGTTGAAACCAGAAGACGTTTTGGACATCAAGCTCGCCGATGGTCCCGTTGAAGAGGGTAATGTGGGAGGTGGTACGGGTATGATGACGTTCGGCTTTAAAGTGTTTTCTGCATTCCCTTGAAATAACCCCTGTGAGGCAGCTTATCGTATTCTTAGGGTGGAATCGGCACTTCCTCTCGCCTCCTCCCTGTCGGTCCTGATGGAAAACAATACACTCTTGGTGTACTCGTACAAGCGAATCACGGCCGACCTCGTTACCTCACCATCAAGGGTATTCCTGTCGGCCAGATTCTTTGGGAAGAGGGTTGGTGGGACGAAGCAATGGCAGAAATGGAGGCGGCTGCAAAAGCCAAAACCGAAAGGCAACTGAAAGACGGGGAAGGAAGGTGTGTTTCGATACTGCAACACTCACTCCAAATTTCATGCGCAGCATTGTCAGTATCATTGTTGTTGTTGCAACAGATGCACCCTTGTTGCCACACCAGGTGAGTTACCCTGACCTATGCTTACGCACGCTGTGAGCTCCGTTTTGTAGTTAAAGAGAATTGCGAAGCGCGTGTCGCTCGGCCTGGGACGACAGGGAGCCATGGGCGAAAATTTTTCGTGGGTGCAAACATGTTTAAAAGGAACTCACAATATTTATTGCCCTATGATTCAGTGGTGACATCTTCATAGCACTTTCCACCTCGTGTCCGCAAAGCGCTCCATTTGAAAGCAGACCTCAAACTAGGATTGACCCATCTCAGGATAGGGATGAAAAATATCCAATAAATTTGCCCTTCGCTGTTGAGGTCAGCCGCTAAATGAATTCATTGATCATTAATGATGGTCTAACATTGCTGCAGACTGTGCAGACTGTCGTCGACGCAACAATTGACACGCTGTTTAAGGCAACGGCAGATGCAGCAGAGGAAGCTGTTTTGAACGCTCTCGTGGCTGCCGAGACAATGACAGGGTATCAGGGATTCACAGGAAGAAAGATGCCGATCGAAAGAGTTAAGAAAATCTTGCAGGATCATCAGGTAATATAGTCCAGGTCCAAAAGGGAAATCAATATCCAGATACAAGCGAGAATTAAAGGTCAACCATGTTACATCATTCACCAAAGCTGCAGTGAAATCATGATTAGTTGGTCTACAAGACCATTACGAATGAAAAGAGGAGCTCACCGATCTGGCATAAGCACTGGAGCCACGAGGCTCCAAATGTAGAGTAACATACAAACCCAGCTAGACACAATACGCATCCACATGGCAGGTTTGGAACGGCCGATATAAAAGTCGGGCTCCTTCCCGGGGACCCCATCTGACGATCTGAGGACTTGCCTATACAGAGATGAGACAGAATGGTACACGCATAGAGCAAAAGACGCACCATTCAGTGAGTAACATCGCTACATACATAGCGCCCATCATAAAGATGACATGGAACCAAGTATACTGTAGCAAAGTTTCGGGGTAAGCTATGTTCAGAAAAACGGGTGCAAACACACATTATAACGAGTGCCGGTACGCTCGTCGTCCCGCTCTTCTCCTGTAATCCCACCCTCATCATCGTCCTCGTCCTGCTCCTCATCAAGGGCAGAAGCGGGAATGGCACCCGCTTCAACAGCCGCCAACAGCGCCTGATACCTTGGAGTTTCCGTCCTCGACGGTTGGGAGGTAACGAGCGTAACACCACCATCTGAGGCGGTGTCGTTTGTGGGAAGCTGTATCGCACCCGACCTATCGCGTCTGCCGACAAGCGCCCGACTCTGTGTAGCGGCTCGGCTAGTACTGTACGCAATTGCTAGGAAAGTGAAGATGGCACCAAAGACGACTGTGGTGGTGCGAGCAGCTGAAGCACGCTCGTGAAGTGGATTCTTGCACCCCGAACCAGTAGCATTGCCAACTGCAGACATTATTAGGTACGTGCAGTAGAGGGCAACCACGCTGGATTGGGCGAGTCCAGAGCGTGGGTTGGCGTCTTGTACAGCTGGGTGTATGCAGATGATGGTTATGATGATACATAGTGCGAGATTGAAGGAAATAAAGAAACGATTGAGGGTGCAGCCATCACTGGCGAAAAAGGCATACATGATACCGGTGAGGGTGATAGCGCCAATATATGCCGCGGCAGTCGACCCGATGAGTATATATTGCCACAGGTTGGATTCCGCTGCTTCCCACTTTTCGAGGCAAGTTTCCGACCATGAGTGGGCAAAATCAACAAGGAGAACGAGGCCGAGGAGGATGAAGATAGTTGCGCCAACGAGGGAGATGTAATTGCCCCAGAAGATAAAGAAGGGGTTTGGAATAACAAATGCAACAACCACTAGCACCAGCCAGAGGAGGACTTTAGGCCCCCACCAGCCATTTTGAATAGCGGCACGTTTGGAACGAGTATCTTGGACTCCAATGAGCGAAGCACCGATGATGGCGTGGAAAAGAGCAAGGGCAAAGCAGATGCGGTGTACAGCAAGAACGCCGTAGCACCCTCCACTTGAACAATCCAGTTTGATGTAATCGTAAGTAAGCTTTTCAATTTGACGAAGGGCGAATGGCGTTTTCATCACCCATGCCAGCAGTGAATTAAGGCAAAATATAATCTGACAACATGTAAGAACATCGTAGGGTGAAACAGAATGTCAAACTTACAGCAAAACCAACTCGAGTGGCAATGGATGAGTTACAGTTGCAGGACTTGCAGAACATACTCGCTTGGTACGTATGGCGTCAGTATCTTTCAGCGCCACCCTCTAAGACATACCTGCGGTAGATGTGCAGAAGAATGCGAGCCCAGCAAGGCATGATGAGGCAACTGTGCCCATCACGCCTGCTAGTGGGAGTGAAAACAAGAGACCCATGGTCGTTGAAGGCAAAGTCGTGACACCGCCGACTGCGTCGGGACTCGGGAGTCACACTCTCGTCACACTTGCATTGTACCACGATGTCTACCAACGTGCTTGTCTCGACGTTCCATCCATTCCCCACGGTTGCTCTGTCTCTCCCTTCCAACACTCGTCTCTCTTCCATCCCAAACGTTCTAGCGACTCGTTTCCCAGCGTTTCCTCACTCTCGCGACTTCAGTATCTCCCTTCTGTCTGGTCCGGCACCGGATTCCTACACCACCCTTTCAGACCTTAATACAAACGATGTTTTCGTTCGCATCATACCTAGACTATGTGGTGGGAAGGGAGGTTTTGGCTCCCAACTTCGTGCCGCCGGAGGCCGCATGAGCAGTCAGAAGACTAACAATAACGATTCGTGCAGGGATCTCAGCGGTCGACGTTTAAGTACTGTCAAGGAAGCTAAAAAGTACGCATCTTCTCATTGTACATTTGTACATACCTGACCGCAACGGACAGACTCGCCGCCTACCTGGAATCCGAGCCTGAACGTAAGAAAGCTGCTGCCGAGGCGCGGAAGGCCAAGATAGAGTCCCTGGAGCGACAGCTTGGGATTGACGCTTCATCATCCAAGGGAAAGGAAGACGATAAGGCCACGGGTGCTAAACGTCGCTTCGACGACACGGAGTTCATCGAACAGAGTAGGGATATAGTGGACTCGGTCAAGAGCGCTGTCGCCTTAGGTTCATCTGTCCATACTATCTTCTTAATTTACTTACCTGCTGATACATGTTGTAGGTCTCTTGAAAAAGAAAAAGAAAGCCAAGACCTCACACCGACCCAACGAAGACACGTCGGTCTCTAACTCAAGCGGAGTTGTGGAGAGTGCTGCGGCCACAGCTCCTGCAGTAGCACTCGCTGCTGCCGTTGTCGGCGCAAAAGCATGAGTATTCGTGTACATCTTATATTTGTATAATGTATGACCACATGTTTATTGCACGTCACGGTGCCCTATGTCATCAGAGCCAGACTGCTAGGGACTTCGCTCAAGCGTACGATTGACTTCGGGCAGACTATCCTGCTATGTTGGCCCACCTCTGAGCTCTACAGTAAATCTGACCGTCTATCTATAGCTCATCACGTGAGTGACGTGATGATCGACGAGCACCAACCAGAGACACGCGCAGTAAACTCCCACTCTCGTCTGAAAACTCACCCCACCGAGGCTCTCTGCCTTTGAGGCTCATTGAGTCTTGAGCCTATCCGCTGAAGCAATGACTCGGCAGATCCTCCTATTGATAGCCTGGATCTCTCTGCTGACACTTTTCTCGCAGTCTCAGACCACGCTCGGCCCCGCAAAAGTCCTGATTTTCTCGCGAACCGTCGAGTTAGTCCGAATCACACTCTCCGCGTAACGTACTGATCAGTGATATCCAGCTTTCGACATGACTCCATTCCTACTGCTATTAACGCGCTGAAGCAACAGGGCCCGTTGCATAACATCCAATTCGATAATACAGAAGACCAAACACTTTTTACCGACTCAAACTTGAGCCAATATGATGCCATAATATTTCTGCACAATACAGGCCAAGGTGGGCAATAATATCAACTTTTGGCTATCCCTGCTGTAATACTTAGTGGAATATATAGTACTGGATGATCCTGGCATCGAGGCATTTCAGAATTGGGTAAATTCAGGAGGCAACTTCGTCGGGATACACGCAGCCTCCGATTCCTTGAGAAACAACACCTTCTTTCAAAATGAACTAGGTAAAACAGCTTATAGCATCAATCTCACAAACTGGCATGTAGTGCTAACCCGTTACCAGGGGCTCACTTCCGTGATCATGCTAATCTGCAAAATGCCGTCTGTCCTACTATCACCTATACCGACTAGGCATGACCGTTATCTAGACTATCACTGTGCTTGATTCCTCACATCCCAGCACCAGTATGCTGCCGCAACGCTGGGCTGTACAAGATGAGATGTTCGTAATTTGGCTTGTCATGGCGGTTCCAACACTCAATCCGTCGCTGCTCACTCAGGTATCATTTCAAGAGCGATCCACGTGCAGTAGGTGTGGTAGTGCTCTTGTCTGCGGACACATCAACTTTCGTCGGTAATTCTTTTTCTAGATTCTAACTCCACACGCGCATACTGAAACATTTCCGAAGACCAGACTGCACCAGACCCTGAGGAGGGTACGCCCAGCCCCAAAGGTTACCCACACTTCAAATATCTTTAAGCTGGATCTTCTTACCTATAGCTGACCACAGCATGGTTCCAAGAACGCAGTGCCGGTGCTAACCCCGGGGCGACTGGTCCAATTGGACGTAGCTGGTATACTAGTCTGGGTCACCTGAACGAAACTTGGGAGGCGAGTATAACAAGAAAAAAAACATCATACACAAGCTAACTGTAAAAATATTTACAGGACAGTACATACATGGCCCATGTGATGGGTGGACTCACCTGGGCATTGGCTTCCAACACCTCCCGCGCATTTAACGCCAATGCAACAGTCGGTAACCCCACCCTAACGGCGGCAGGTAGTATTCCATCGTCCTCTGTAACATCGCAAACGTGAGTTCACTCGTTTCTCACTATTCAACAATTTATCATTTTTTCGCTTAATAAGATCGTCCCCGCCGGTGCAGTCTAATAAACCTTCCGCGGCAACGAAGGCTTATGGCAAAGCATCCCTTCTCCCCATTGCCATCGGTCTACTGACCCCCGGACTTTATTTCTTGTTACGTCTCTGATTTTTTTTCTACGCCTACTCTTCACCCTAGTGATGGTTATATCAACGTATGGACAGATAAATTGGACGGTTTGACTTGATCCTTTTTTTTCATAGCTCGGATGTTTGTTCAAGCTACATTTGTCGTTGTGGCCAAATCTGAGTGAAACTTTGATTTCGAGCAACTTGAGTGCGGAGCTTTTCGCGCCGGACAAACGAAAGTTTTCGGACGGAAACATTTCATGCAGTCCATTATTATATAGGGAAATAAAATAACTAAGTGGAGGAAAATTGACTAGGAGACAAGACGCTACATGCGGGAATCCAGATGTGTGAGTGGAAATGGGTACAACACTATACAATCGAGAATAAAGAGTACAAAATTCTTTGTAAGGAGCTAAAATGCATCACTCATCTTCTCCAAGGTTCACATTTCATCAAAATTGATAGAGTTGGTTCTTTCGGTGAGGATGGGAAGGGGGCCGAGCGCAGAAACTTCCGGGAGATTGGGTCTCTGCAAAGAGGACACGGGAGATGAGCTGCACTGAGGTAAAAAGTTCACATTTCGACGGAGAGACATCATCGGAGTGGATCGGGTGGATCCAAGCGGAGGCGGCACAGATATAAGGGAAATTGCGTTATGTTGGGGAGACGACACGCGGGGTTTATTGTGGGGAGATGGTGTAGTTTGATCGTGGCGAGGGGACACGGTGAGTGTCGACTTGGTACAGTCGAAAATGGGGGATTCTAACGAAAGACGGTTGGTCTTGCGGGATTGAAGTTGAAGAGGGGATACTGGGGAAGACCGGTGCAGAGGGGACGTAGCGCGTATTCCTCGAGGAGAGGGAGTCGACCCAGCTGATGAAACACTGGCAGTGGTGAATTTCTTAGCGACTTCAAGTGGTGATAATCCAGCGAGAGAGGAAGGGGACGCATATACGCGGTCAGGTTGCACCGTTCGATGAGTGCGTATAGGCTGTGATATTGTTGAGGAGCGACGCCGACCTGTGACTGCCTTCGTCGACTCTGCCTTCATGTCGCTAAGACTCGTGGATTTAATTTGGAGCATCTCTTCTTCACTGTGACACGTGGCCGCTTCTTTTTGTGGGGTTTGTGTCATATTTGCCGTGTTGTATGTCAACTTGCTTGGCCCTTTTTCATGTGCGGGATGAGCGCTGCGGCATTCCACTGAGGTTCGGCCAGAACCGGTGGCCGATGGTGAGGATAGGAAAGATAAAAGGGCCGTCTTTATATTCTCTCCATGCTCTCTCCCCTCGTATGAAACTTGTTTGCCGGATCGTACGTCACCGCGAAGTTCTTCGTCGAAAGAGAAGTCATAATGGCGCGGGTCATGTTGTCGTGCAGGGGATAAATTACCTTCTGAGCATGGAGACCCAATCTCTAACTCCACCTCCTCTTCTTCCGCCACATCTGCATCTGCAGC
This sequence comes from Ramaria rubella, assembly GCA_015039355.1. NCBI lineage: Eukaryota > Fungi > Basidiomycota > Agaricomycetes > Gomphales > Gomphaceae > Ramaria > Ramaria rubella. The sequence continues at coordinate 48,731 of MU134679.1, forward strand.
TTTCATGTGAAAAGCGCCAGAGTCGGCGAAGGGGAGCGAAGGAGAGGTCGAGTGGAAGCTGGAATTAGACAGGCTTGATGAGATGGGCTCGCATGACACGAGTCCCATATCCGTGGGATCGAGTCCTATAGAGGTGAGTGAGTCCATAACAGCTGCCATCGCGTCAGCAGCATGTTGAGCAGCAGTGCATTCATCGTCTATTCCTATGCTAGGGGCGTCCTCCATATCCTTATGCTCACCTACACTTGGATCGATGCCACAACCGTCTACAGCCCAATCTATGACTGGTTGAAGCCACGCCACTGATCGAGGTCGGTCATTTCTGGAGTTGCGTAGGGCCGAGGCGGCTGGCAGTGTGAGGACAGAAGGGGGCTCAGATGGGGGAGGTGGCGATCGAGCTGAGGGGGAGAAACGAGGTAGGGAGGGAGTTCGGGCCCCCGGGATATGTCCAAGTTCATACCATGTTGCAGGTATACTCTGTATGAACGAGGATAAGGCCTATCAGCGGGGAAGGTATGTCAGAAACTACGAAGGAGCACCTACGGCATGAGGTTTACTTGTAGGTTTCAATGGCAGGGCACGAATGGTGCGTTCACTCTGGTTCGGTTTAGCCTCTTGGGGACAGACGGTCAAAGAATCTCTGGAAGGCGTATCATCTAATAGTGGTGCCGAAGGAGAGGTAAACATGAGGATATTACAACTTTCATGAGAATAATCTGGAAATGCCTGTTTCAAATGCTGTGGCGGGGCATAAATGAGCAAGGAGGTGATCAGTGAGGTAATATGACGCACTGAGGTTTGAGTGTCGTTTTCCTCGTGTATCGTTTCTAATTGCGCACCATGGACATATCTTGGCGATAATGGGCTGCCCAACTGTTCTCTATTACAAGAACTTGAAGGGAGAGATGATTTCAGGATCGTTGCGGGGGGGGTGTCACTGGGTGTGGCGAGTGTTGGTAAATCAATGAGTGAGTGAAATGCCGTACTGGGCGACAATTGGGCGTCTCCAGAGAGAGAATAGAATCCGGACCTGGAATTTATAGACATAGAACTGGGTGTTGTGGAGTAGTCGCTTTGTGGAACACAAGTCCGTTTCGTTGACATGAGATTTGCTGCAGGGGATGGCATAAATGACTCGGAAGTCTGTGGACAGCCTCGATTCCCGGCTACCGTCTTTGCAGCATCATCTGAATGCATGTTTACAATAGGTAAGGAAATGGAGTGAATGAATCCCGTTTCTGTTCTTGTAGGTGTAGGAATGTCTACAGTGGTCAGGGCTTTCGGTGACGGTGTCGAAGGTCGAGATGACCTATCGGCCGTCAGGGTTCTAAACATCATTCTGCTTGTTGCGAGAAGCGTCTGCAGACGCTCAAACAAGGGAGAAGATGGTGAGCGGGAATGAGAAGTTGGAGAAATTTGCGGTGAGCGAGCAGCATGGATGGAAGGTGACCTCGTGGAGATATAGGAAGGATGAGAACCAGAGGGAGGGGAGGCGACCACGGAGAAGGGAGCAGGAGGGTTTGTAGGTGTAGACACAGTCTCCTCGCTCGAATTCGCTGATTTATTACTGTGTCCTCCCAGGTGGTCGTCGCAGGGAAATGAAACATCACCGGCCGAAGATAATATATGCAATACCGTGTCATTTTTCTCTTTATCCCCATCACGGTTAGGGACTTGATCCTCTGTCGAAACCCTACCGCCATCGCACTTCCCTCCTTTGAACAGGGCGCAGATATGACCAGGAATGCCACGTATCCATCTTTGCATAGTGTGGGAGTATAATATGAATAAAACTAGGACACAGCAGATGGCACATATGACGATAAACAGAGCCAGAAGCACGATACCATACTTAGGGAAAGGCATGGAGGGTATGGGGAGGAATTGATCCGTGGAGTTGGAGAGGCCTCGGGGGTATCGGAGAGTATGGTTAAAAGATGAAGATACCACGACGGCGTTAAAGCTGCGAATGTGCACGGAAGTGAGCCCAGACGTGACCACTGCACCATTGAGGGGAGTGGGTGCTGCAACAGTGCCTGATACAGAGAGCCAGAAAAAAAGGAGTAGAAATGCTGTAAAGTCATACATCTCGCGTTGAGAACTGCTCGTCGCACGTGGGTATATGAGAACGGAAGATTCAGTTGTTTGAACTGACCGTTAAGCTACTCCGAGTCCTTATGCTATGTTGTGTAACGAACGCAGGATAAATCCTGTTATGAATAATGAAGATTATAAATACTACGTGATCCGATTTGAGAAGAAGTGCGTGCTGGGGGTACTTGCTGGAACCTTGCTTTGGGGGTGGGGAGGGGGGTAACCGTGCGATTGTGACTGGGAGGCTGGTGAGGAATGAGACGCGTTCGAGCTAGGGTGTGTTCTAACAAGTACAAACTAATACTCAACGACGTCCATGGTCCATCACGTGATTTCAGCTTGAAGTCGTGCAAGTACTCGGCTCGCCGCTTTGAACATTGTATACGGCCTGTGGACTGCAAGATATCACATCTTTGGGATAAAAGTCAGCCATGGGCTGAAATGGGAGCTTTAAACAAGATAAGTATTGGTCTTCGAATATTCTCAAGAGGTGGTCTCAATCAGCGGACGTCGAAAAAGCATCACTGAGTTTTCTGGCTTTCAATATCCTTGGGTATCGGTAATCTACACATGTTTGTAACGTTAGACACGAAGAATTGATAGTCAATTCAATTCCAGATCAGGGTGAACTATCAATATATCAATGTGCGCTTCAGGCGAAGCTAGGATGGCCTCAATTATTCGCGTGACGTCACGCGAACGCAGCAAACTCGAATTAAGAGCGCGTAGATGTAATAGGACAACAAAGAGACAACAAAGACAGCAAAATATAACAATGGCAACATTAACCCCCTCCAAGTTGACGGCGGCTCAGAGCGCGAGAGCATACATACGATCCTCTTCCGGCATTTTTTTCAAAAGGGCCCGTCTAGTACGTTCGTCGCTTTGGAGTAGCAATGCCCTGTTTCTATCCCGCTTCATCTGACGCTCGTATGCTTCCAGCACTTCGGTGCGTCCGGTCTCTCCTGCCGAAAGTGGTCGAGAAGGCGAAACTTTAGGTTTCAACGCGACAGCATTCTGATCCGGGTCTGAATAGTGGGGAACAGAGTCAAGCTGATGATCTTCAAGTTTGGGCTCGTCCTCCTTAAGGATTTCCATGTCGTATTTTTGCACCTGATCCTGAACGCCCAGTGTATGTCCCGACGACGACGCTCGTGGAATGTCAGAGAACCGATGCGTCAGTGTAGGTGCGATGTGCGCCACGTCGTTGGCAGGAAGATGTGCCATAGGAGGGGGAGGCGGAGGAGCGACCCACTCATATGGCGGCGCCGGGGATCCGAGCAATGGGGAGCGGTAATCAAACGTGTGAGCCTCGAATTCGTCCATATTGGCCTTTTCACCAGACTTGAGACGTAGAAGGCGGCGCTTGAGCGGATGTCCGAGTGGGGTGCAGAACAAGAGACAGGTGATTATGATGAAGGCCATGCCAAGGATCCCCCAAACTAGAATATAAATGCTAAAGTCAATAGGATTGCAACTACGTGAACCCTTGGAACGTACTAAATAGGACTTGGTACGAGCTATTACTGGACTGGGGGGAAGAGCCTGGGGCCAAATTGGGTGTGGTGGTTGGCGTTACCATGCTGATAGCAAATTAGACAAAGAGCGTGTTTAAAGAGCGTGATATCGAGACGTTTCGAGAGCAAGATGAGAGCAAGAAGCAAGAGCGGACATCCGCACTTCCGCTCACCAGCCGCACGTCAACAACGCTAATCGAGCGGCGCACCGTGAATTCCGCAACGTATATAGGCGCCATTGATTAAACAACCAAATTGTCGAGTTGGCTGTGACACAGTACGTGTACCAATTTAAACTTGAAGTTGGTCGACTGGGGCTGCTTGCACGTTCTGCTCTAATTTTCAGCAACCTTGACGGGACGATTGACGAGTCAAATTGTCTACGTATGCGCAAGGCTCTGCACTGCTATATAGAAACTGTCAAGTTTGAATTTGATCATGTCGTGGATGGACGGAGTACGTATTGACTTCAGTCTTCTCACGCGCGCAATATGTATGGAACGCGCATTGCGACACCATAAGTACAAGCAGTAGAAGCGAAAACAATGGATGATGTCTAGGAGTACAGCGTTCGACAATACAACAACGTATTTCATGGGAATGTTAGGTACAGCAACAGGTCCCAAGCTCCATATGACCGAAATAAAGAGGAAATATTACCCGAGCTGTGGAATAAGTGACAAAGAGCAGAAACAAAGCAAACAATGGAACCCAAGAAAGTGAATAAGAAAGACTATGCGTTTGCAAATATTGAAGAATACAATGTAGGAAGACAATGGCGTTGTGTGTGAAGCCGGTGAAGACATCCCGGGTGATGCGCCACTTCCTGGGTTTCGACATGGATGATCATACATACTGTTGGATGTTGATATAGACTTTTGCCGTCCCATCATCAGGTACGAAGGTTAGTACGCTCCTAGGAGGAAATCGGTGTTCCACAAAAAAAATTGAACTCACCACGACACATCAAAAGCTTTTCGCAACACCCAGGCCAAGGGCTCTTGCACCCGCGCCAACATCTCCCACCCAACCTCTGAACGATTCACCACTCGTTGGTAATTGATACCCACTGTATTCTTCGAGCGTGCTCGTAGACACGGGCCACGCTTTCTTTCTCGCCCAAACAGTGATGAACAGAATACGTTTGAGCTTCTTGTTGTAAAAAAACCAGTGTGAAGACCAGAGCAATGGGGTACGATGACGTCTGTGGCGAAACGAAAGAATAGGGCGAGGGCGCAATCGCTCGTTAGCGTCGAGGGCCGAATCGTCGGACGAATTAGTCATCTTTCGGGGAAGATCATCCATCCAACGGGACCTTGGGGGTGAAATAGATACAAGTTCGTCAGACTCGGTTTCCTCGTCAAACGTAAAAGTGTATTCATCCTCTGGCTCGGACTGAAATGTGGTCTCGTCGAAATCGTACTCTTCGTCAGAAAACTCAGGCTCCTCATCACTTTCGGGCTCATCATCGTCTGAATCCCCCGCATGCGGGTCCGAGTTTATCTCCGGAGAGTAGGAGAAAACCTCACATTCAGACAATTTGATGACATCGTCGAGAAGCTTGTAGAGGGTAGGGTGAGTCCCTGACATGATAGCAGGCGGGGCGCTGTCGGAGTTGGCAAAAGGGTTGGGAGGAGACGAGGAAGTAGGTACAGAAGACGGAAAGAATGGAGATGAAGATGCGGACTGCTCTGGGTCGGGGGGAGGAGGGTAAGAGGCATAGCTGCGTGGAGGAGAGACACCTAGACTGTTAGGAGGAGCGCGAAGAGAAATGAGAGTAGTTGATAAAGCGTTTAAAATGTGTGCGCCAGAAGGTTCGCGAACGAAAGAGTCTGGGCGAAGCGTGGAAAAGGAGTGGTCGGGGAAAGCGACGTTGAGAGTCGCAATAAGGAGATAAAGAGTCTTCCTCGCAGTAGGATGTGCGAGGTGGCCAAAGGGAGTAATGTCGTCCTGAGGATCGGCATTTTGAGGGTATGAGCGAGGAACAGCGATGTCCTCGAGGTAAGAGTGTTCGAGAGACGCGAATAGCTTCTTCTCCTTGTTGATAGACTTGCAAGAATAGGCCTCTATGCGGGTGTGGACCGCACACTCTGAGGAGTGGTGGTGGAGACTGCGCGAAAGCGAAGCGAGTTCAGGAATTTCCATGTATTTCATTGTCGCGAGCGTGAGCAGGAAGAGCAGGTTGTCGTGAGGGTGGGCGGGAAGAGCAAGTCGTCATGAATAGATAGGAGCCCGGCAGTGCAAGCTGAGTCTCAACCTTTGTTCCGGCATGGCAGCGAGACTCACCGACCAACAACGTTGGAACAAGAACGTGCGTTGGCTTCCGTAGCTCCACTCAGCCCGTGCTCCGTCTGCGCGCCGATTCACTCTTTGAGCAAGGTTGCAAGGTCCTGGGCATGCACTGTTGAAACCTACCAGATTTGCCAAGGAGCGCCGACTCAGTGTGCAAGTTGTGTGAACTCAGTGACGGGACCAGGTTGTTCGAGGAGGGGCGTACATCTTCATTGGGGGACAAGTGGGGAGGATTCTAAACCTTCCTGGTCGGCTAGGCTTATGTAGGTCTGGTAAGTGACTCATAATAGGTAAACGACGTCGACTCGAGTCAGTGATGATCTTCGTTTCCATGCTATATCAATAACCATCGCATCGATACCTATTATCAAAATATAGACCGTCGGTACAATCGATGTAAAATCGATATCCAATGCATTCTCCTGGCCCATAAGCTTCCACATTGCACTGACTAAGCGTGATTGCTCAGCTACTGGGTGAAGCGCTCAAGACCAGGACACGGGACGGTCGAGACTCCACATGCTGTGACTTGCATATGGGTATATTGAACACCATATATCAGTCTTCCTCTACACCTTCGTTCAATACCGGTTTGGCAGAGCCATTGAGTACAGCACAACGTGTTCAAGTCAACTGCTAATGGCATCGCTACATGTGCACCCACGATACGAATACAATTGTCATTGGCACTTTCAACGACACCGCTCGCTCTTGGCGTGGTACGTTTTGTTGCATGATCATGTGCAAATAGAGAACCTGGAGGCTCTGCCTTTCTTCCCTCAGGAACACGCACGTTTGAAGCAAGGTCAAGGCCACAAGGATGTATACAGACTCAGAACCTCCTACCGTCGACGCCAGCGTGGCATGGTCGACGGAATTTCAGAAGAGACATGGATATTCGGGTGACACCGCCGGTCGGGCATCGAGAGCATTTCTTCCTTCGGTGCTGAATCACAACCAGCCGTGAACATCGCGAAGTAGTGCCTCAGCGCCTTATAATTAGCATTCGTGAGCGTGCTGCCACAATTCCCCTGTAGCCTAGGCTGCGTCCGCGCCATCCATGCAGAACTATTGCAACATCGCCCTTTTGAAAGGATACCCAAATACAAATGTAATTCTCGGGGTCAGTCGATAACACATTCTTCCTCGAGAATCAGTAGACAATTCTTGCAGGTCCAATGCCTGCTATCGTTCCTGTATCGAGATGCGACAAACTCACCCGTACGCAGAACTCCAAGCGCTACACAACTCACAACTTGAACACATATACTGCCATGGTCGTAAGCGAACACTGCCCCGTCGAGTGCACGGCGCCGGTGCCACGCTTCCAGCGTCTACGGAGTGGTTATGGGATTCCTGCCCAATCGCCTTAAGTATCACCCACATGTCCCTCTCTGTCTCAACTCGGCGCGCAAATCTTCTAAAATACGCGGTGAGTGAACAATTTTCCGAGACCCGGGGCTCAACAGTTCGGCACAACTGCCAATACGCGTGACTCGCATGTTAGACTTTTGAGATATTCGTACCTGCGCTCTGCGGAATCTTACCGACACACCAGTGCGTCGGGCCACATTTCATCAATTTAACAGATCGGACGATCATCTCGATATTCAAGTTCTTGGCAAGTACAAGTTTAATTGCAGAGCGCAACGTGTGTGCATAAGACCGTTGCATCCACTCCATGCGAACATGTTTTATTACGGTTAACAAAAATGTCACTAATACTGGATACCGTCAGTGCTCTGGTCTGTGCCATACCTGCAACTCACATATCGCGCAGCTCTCCAGAGTCACCGCTCTACGGGCACGTGCACAGTACCTCCCTGCCGAGCTGGATTGCCTATAACAGTATATCGTCCAAGGCGCTCGAATTCGCGCTTATAATAGGACCCATCTCTCCTCTTGGAGTTGGGGCTTGCGTCTAAAATTGAATGTTGCAACTCACCGTATCGAGATAGGGAAACTTACAGATAACATGACGTAAACAAACAGTATGCTGAGTCTTATATGAATTTAGGTACTTGTGCTTGCTGGCAGGATTGAAACATGAGGCCCGGCATTCAGAGACTAAAAACATGCGTAGGATTAATAAACAGCGGTACGTCCACACTGAATAAAAGGAACACTCACTTGAGCAAATGGTCTAAATAAGAATATCAAATGTTTGAAGATCAGGGGTTAGGGTCAGATTGATAGCAAGTAACCTCGAGTACAATAATTAGAGTAATTGCTCGATTAGGAAAACTGCTTGATTTCTTCTAGAACACAAACACGTATACATCGTCGCATGTTGTGATTGCTTAAATAAAGAGAAGTCCCACAGTGGTGACGGCCGTAGCACCGAGAACCCCATAACCTGTAGCGTAGGCTCCCTTTACACTCAAAACTGTCGGTGGACGAAAGCTTAAATAATGTAGATAATATAACGAGTAAGTGTTACACGTACATCTTCCCGTATCCCAGAGTAAATGCCTTACACCATTCCAACCATGGAACGCAAACGGTGCTGCGAGAAGGACCTTCCCACCATATTTGACCCACTCCGGCAACGAATGCACAAGTTCAACAAGTTGAGTGCTATCGAAAGGCATGCCGAAGGCGGGAAATATGAGGTAACTCAGGGAAAAGCCGTACAAAACTGAGTAGGGAGCGGTTTATGATTCATGCTTGGTATCCTTGGAACCAAAACAAAACTTACGGACGCTAAGAGCACTTCCCGTGACACGATTGGCGATACTACCCAACCAGGTGATCTGCGGCTGGTATATAGTGAAATGGGGGCTAGAGGGACGACGGAGGCGTTGGCTGTTAAGGATCTCTTCGGCCGCGGAAGAAGAAAGTGATTGGGTTTGGACAGTTCTGGGAAATGCCAGAATTGTTAAGCCTCAAGCCTTGTCTCAAAGAACGGTTGGCACCGTTACATACCTCCGACACGACTGGGGGGCGACATGGCGGAGCACAAGTCGATTTCGGGAAAGAGCTGTAACATAGCAGACTGAATAACAACTATCCAAGGAAGCTGTGATATGTTAACATACCTGTTCTTGATGTAAACGCCGACGTTCTAAGTGCTGGGGCAAGACCAAGAGCGCGTGTGGGCATCATGGTTGAAGGCCTAAAGTATGCTCACTTGGTGATCCGAGGAACTGGCCACCTCAGCCGGTGACGCTCAAAACTGCTACCACTACTTGTATGCTATGTACAAACTCTTCACTCAATTATTGGTATCTGTTTTTCACCACGAGATGAAAAAAAAATAACCCCTTGCGATTGTTATTCTCAGTCTTTTTAAATCACATTGACCTATTTTGGTAAGACCCTCCCAGCCCCATTCGTTGTGCACCTTCACGAAAGACAGTTACCACTATGCCTTCAGGAACAAAGGCGGTGAAGCTTAGTTGATCCGTATCTATATATGACCCACGCCGCGGCTCCTAGCTTAAATTATGGAGGGCGCACGAGCCAACCCTTTGGCCCTTGTCCGGATTGCGGTAGGTGGGTGAGCTTCCAATTGTTCCCGCGCTTCCCGGAACTGGTACTATTAGGAAAGGATTCAAGCCATATGATTGGGTTTACTGGATGATTGCACGTCTGCGGGGTGGGCAATTTATTTATTCGAAGCTGTCGTCGATTTTGGAACATGCAATGACCCACGATTACTTGTTAATTTCTCATCTTCTCTAACATTATAACATCTCTTTCTCATCCATATATTCCTCTAGTGCTTTCTCTTGGAGACTATCCTTAGCTACTAGAGACAATGTCAACCAACGACTCCCACATGTTACAAACCCGTCCACAGAAACTTGACCCTATCAGTGTCAACCTTGACCCGGAGAGTAGCCCAAGCAGCTCCTTGGAAGAAACAGCCTCGGATGATCCCCCTGACGGAGGAAAAGCTTGGATTGTAGTACTCGGCAGTTCTCTTGCCTTGTTTTCCACAACCGGAGTGATTAACGCATATGTCAGTTTTTAAATCGTACTTTCTAACTGTAATGACGACCATTGAGACCGAAACCATGAAGGGCTTCTTTCAATCGTATTACACGGACGTACTGCTCTCTCAATCGTCGTCTACCACTATTTCACTCATAGGAGCCTTACAAATATGCTTGGTATATGCTGGTGGACCTATCACCGGTAAACTATTTGATGCCTACGGCCTGAAAGTAGGCTGCGCTCGCTAGCAACATCCCTTGCTTACAAATTGCTCACAACTTACGTAGATTTTACTCCCTTTGGGGAGCTTTCTCGTAGTATTGTCTCTAATGCTTATCTCCTTGTGTCAACAAAATCGCCCATATCAGTTCTTTCTCGTTCAAGGTGTGCTTTCAGGAATTGGGAACTCCATGATGTATTCCTCTTTCCCTTGGTTTCCAAGTGTTTTAGATGCTGACGAAACAAACGACAAAGATTTACTCCAGCAGTGGCCGTTATGGGTCATTGGTTTAAACGTCGCCGAGCCTATGCTTTGGGAATTGTTGTGGCTGGATCTTCTTTGGGAGGCGTAGTTTATCCGATAATGCTGCAACAATTGAAAGACAGAGTAGGATTCCCTTGGGCCGTCCGGATTTCAGGCTTTGTGACCTTGGCTTGCCTCATTATTGCTGGATTTACGATACGGACCCGATTACCCACCCACAAGGACACCATCAAACTGTCGCAGCTGGTCGATTTAAATGGTTTTCGCGACCTTCGATACACACTCGCCACTATGTCCTCTTTCTTGTGGGTTGCATTTAAATTGGTTTCACAGCGTTGTTAGAGCTGTCTAACCTGAGCCTTCCCGTTGCAGGTATTTTTATGCCTTGTTCATCCCTTACTTCTACATTGAGGAGTATGCCAGATTCAGTGGTGTTCCCCTTAGCGTTTCTCCTTACCTTCTAGCTATCATCAATGGCTGTGGCATCCCCGCACGGATTATTCCGGGCTTCCTTGGAGATCGTTTTGGCATGTAAGCGTGTTCTTACTACATAAGGAAGATGTTTTATCCTGAGATGTCTCTTAGACTCCAAATAATGGTACCTTCAACTGTATTTTCAGGCGGAATTGTATTGGCACTGTGGCTTCCATCTAGGGGAAGTGTGCCTGTTATTCTTTTTAGTGCCCTTTATGGACTTTTCTCGAGTGGGTGGTGCTTCAAACTTCTAAACTCACAGCTGAATAAATTATTAGGTTCTTATGTTTCGATGTTGCCGGCATACGTTGCAGTTATCACTCCAGTTGAAAATTTTGGTGCAAGGCTTGGTGGGCTATTTGACAGCTCCTAGTTATACAGCTAAGGCTGATATCCAGACAGGAACTATGTATTTTTTTGTAGCCGTTGCCTGTCTTGTAGGGACGCCTACGGCAGGAGCTTTTGTCCCTAGCTTCACCCAAGAACATTTCAACCACCTTATCATATTCACTGGAGCTCTTCTCCTCTTATCCGCTATCTTGTTAGGCCTGGCACATACAACGACCTGGAAGCGTGGTCATTCGGATATGCCTTACATTGATACTATTGTTTCCCTCTTCTGTGAGTACTGATCTGCACGAAAAGTAGTCTTTCACTGACTTCTCATGCCAAGGTCCACCGGGAAGAAGACGTATTAAGGGATTTAGAGAAGCCAAATCTGAGTCCTAGTCTGAAATAACATAGAAATAAAATGTTCACGGGACTCTTCAGGACGCTCAGCGCTCATGCTAACTCGATATATGATACATGTAGAATTCAACTATAATTTACTACTTGGCACACGCTTGACTTGTATCACTCACTTGTATATTGTGTAGCATCATATATGTGTAACAATACTACTAGTACTCCCATTATCTTAGGATAACCAGACATGCAGAAGACAGTACTAGTGTGGAATTTACCCCCGGTGACGCAATTTCGTTGACCCACCCATCTACATGTATGATTCAATTGTAGGTGGCGTTCGAAGGCACTGAAGTACTCATGTCCGTGCGTCCAATATTCTGATTTTGAACTGACACTAAGCGACGATTAATGCATGTGAACGTGAACTTCGCTCTGGAGGCCTCGGGTTTTGCGAGCATGCGAGCATTTGTTTGCCCAGGGATTTACATCCGATGATGGTTGTGGCGTTCAACAAAGTCCTCGTACTCCAAGGTCCTTACTGTAAGTGTCCCACAAGCTCATCCCCCCCTCGGGTAGTTATCAGTCGACCTCTCTAAGTATTGAAACTCTCATGCACGACGAGCGCAGTACCTGCGGCCCCCTGATTAGCGTCTCTAGAGACCAGGCTCTCGATAAGCCATGTAAAACGTTACCTCCAGATCTAGGGTCATATTTACCACTCATCATGCCGATCGACAGGCACAACTAGCTTGATGCTCCTCCAACCTCCGAACAGTTTTTCAAGCCCTTTGTCTTTTATTCTCGTGCCGACCCGATATTTTATGTTGCGACCGCGTTCTAACTTCTTCACATCTCGCGGCGCAGCTTATCTGCAAGTACCATCAAAGTTCTTGTCAGAGGCTTCGGAATCGACTCCCCGGCAGTTGCCTCAAGGAGGCTATATCATCAATACTAAAACATGCGAATAACATTTTATTTTCATCTGCTGTGTACTGCACGCTGCCAGTGCGATGGGCTCGGGCATCGCACACAGTGACAATGATCTGCATGAGCTTCACTGTTGCGGTTGGTAGGGTGACACCTCAATGGGCTGGACTTGACTCTTGAGCCTCTGGAATTTGCATCAGATTTGCCCTGGATGCCAGCCCTCGGCGCGGTCTGCCTGGGAGCGTGGTTATCTCATTTTCCAACGCGAAGTTCGAAGGCGCACTAGGGTATAGGACGTCAAGAAGGTCCCGGTTCTCACAAGGATCACTCCGAGAACAGTTGCTTCCAACAACCTTCCAACATAGATTCAAGCTTGGCTGTCTATGTAATGCTCCCAGCCTACTAATAGCATCACTGTCTGTAAAGGCCATATAACCATCTGCTTGGTCTGCTCATGACTCGGCACTGTGCACAGCTTCCGTCTCTTTTCGAAGCCTCTATTTGACCAGTAGCACGGAGGGAGTAATTCTTCCGGAACTTTATCGACTATAACTGCTACGGTCATTGTAATCTAACGGCACTTCCCATACACACACACCGCCACCAATCATGGAACAAAGGTGGGATCAAGGCCAGTGCGCGTACTACTCAGGCTTCGTGGCATCCTGTGTGTTCCTTCCCTGCATGTTAACCATGGATAGTATAAGATACGGCAAATAAAACACCAAATCTGCTCTAAAAGTTCGAGTTTAGAAGTTTAGAAATTCTGGGATTGTTGGCAAAAGCTAGCCGAGAATGGCACAGGTAAAACTTTTACAAGGGGTCAGCCGGGTATTTAGCTATGAATTACTTATTCGTTGTTGTTATCCCACCGGGTAGCGCATTACATTTCGGGTGAGGGAAACCAATGATCAGCAAAGAGAATTTAAAAGTGTTCTGCAATTCCGGCGCTAAGGCCGACGACCAGGATCTGTGCATCTTGTATGCTAATCCAGGACGGTGGTTTGAAAGTTCCGGGATTCAAGGACTCACCAAACTGAAGTGCCACGCCAAGCCTTCCAGAGTCCTGGCAGCAAGGGAAACACCGCTGACCGAGAAACGGGAAGATTTACTTCCCAGGACTGGAATTACATAATAAATAGTTGAAAAACTATTCGCTACCGCTTGGTGCACGGTAGCCGGTTGCTGAATGCCAGTATCAGTGCCGTTTCCCCCTCCACAAAATCCGAATGCTAAACCATCCCCCGAATTGGAACCAGAGCACGAGGAGAAGCGGCTAAAAGTTTTAGAACATCTCTCTAATAGTAGCTATGCGCTTTCTGGAGTAGAAGAGAATGGTGAGCTCAATGAACTTGAGAGGTTCTTTTTGGTGAGTGTGACGTGTTTTCCTTCGAAGCTTGACTTCAATTCTCTTATCTTACAGACCAACGAGTGTCTTATTCGCTGTAAGTGTCAAACCGGATTATCTTCAGACACCATGTCATAGCATGCCGCTCCATCACAGATCTGAGAGCTTCCAAATGGGATGTACAAACTACTATTCAACGACTAGAAGATACCCTTAGATGGAGACGAGAGTTTGGTGTAGAAGATCTTGCTGCCGAACATGTCGAACCAGAAGTAGTACATGCCTCCCAATTTCGCACTTTTTCCTAACCCACTGGTTTGCCATAGGCGGTAACCGGCAAAGAAATTATATTTGGCTACGACGTATGTTTTACGCGCTGTCAATCATTTAGACTTGATACTGATTTGCCATGTATGAAGCTTGATGGACGACCCGCTTTGTATATGATCCCTTCGCGCCAAAATACCAAGGAACAGACTGGACAAATACAGTTTGTTGTTTGGATGCTGGAACGGTGTATAGATCTGATGGGACCAGGTGTAGGGTGTGTCCAATGGCTCTCGTGCAATATTTATATCTCACGACTCGTCCTGGACTGAATCGGAAGTAATCTTGCCCTTTTGATCAACTTTGCAGACCGAGCCAAAAATCCCTCTATGGGCACTGCGCGCAAAGTCTTGCATATCTTGCAGTACGCCGTTTTACTCACTTCGTATCCCTGCCTCACGGTTTGACCAGGACTCATTATCCGGAACGCCTGGGACGAGCGCTTGTCATCAACGTGCCGTTCCTTGTCACGGCGTTTCTCAATTTAATCTTGCCATTCGTCGACCCAGTAACCCGTGAAAAGATCAAGTTCAATCCAAAGGTTGTAGAGCAGGAGATCATGTCCCCCGACCAAGTCATGAAAGATTATTGGGGAGGTAGCGTTGAATTTGAGTATAAACACGACGAATATTGGCCAGAACTTATTCGGCTGTGCAAGGCCAGAAGAGAGAGCTGGTTGAGAAATTGGCGCGCTCTTGGTGGCAAGGTGGGCACAGGCGAATGGGAGATAAAGCAACCAGGGGAGGAAAATGCAATATCTAGCTCTGAGGCACCCATCAACAAATGTGATGGATTATAAAGCGTATTGGAACGAGTATTATAGAACCACTATATCATGTCATATCACAACTGGCGCCATTATTGCACCCAGCCTCATATTTCGTGTACATTGCTGAGATTGTATAATGTTTGTAGGAAGACGGATCGACGGCGGTTAGGAAACAAGGGCAACTTTGCAATAATGAGGTTAGGATGCACTCATAACTATGATGATGGCTCTACTTATAACTCTACGTTTCGGGGGCGACAATGAGATCGAGTATATTTAAGGTATCTACGCTGAGAATTCAATCCATATCACTAATCTTAGGTTTCTAATTTATGAGCCACGTTTCAACGACGAGCCTCGCAAGCGACAAGGAGAAAATTATTGTACTTACATAGGCAACCTCTTGGAAGTCATATTTAATTCCAGAAGCAAGAATTCTGTCTTGCTTCTTCTTTTGGCGAGCTAGAAGCCTTGATTCCGCACGCCGCTGCTCCTCTGGAGTACGAAGCTGCGGACGTGAGTAAGAGAGAAGTTCATGGGATGAAGAGGTTCCCAACCTTATTTTGCTTTACGCGAGCAATTCTATCCCTTGGAACGAATCGCCATTTCTTATTAGCTCCGATCCAGAGTTCGGGATGTACCTCATCTTTCGGAATGATTTTGCATTGGAGAATGTGGCCTAAGAGAAGGTAGTTGTTCATAGTTTCACCCACGATATCAGCTACCTCAGACGACCGAAACTCGATAAATGCGTAATGCTTCGATCTCCCTGTCTAACTCAAGAGTTTAATTGGGTACATCGAATAGCAGTTGATGGAATCCATTTCATACCTTCTTATTCCGAGACAGACGAAGGCGGGTGACTTCTCCAAATTGGGAAAAATAAGTTCGCATCTGGTCTTCATAAAATCCGTGAGGTATTCGACCGAGATAAATCACTCCCTTATCCTCGGTCTGCACATACGAGATATTGTAAGCATACAGGCCAATGCAGATCGCAATGCTCCAGCTTACTGGATGTTTCTTAGCCTTTTCAAGTATCCGTTGAACTGCACCTTCGTCTTTAGAAAAAGAAGGTAATGTTGATAGGTCTAACGGGGGTGCATCCGTGGCATCAAGCTCTTCGTCTGAAGAATCTGACTCCGATGAAAAGCCTTGCAGGTGGATTTCCTCCTCCCTGGTTTCTCCTTCAGAGCCTTCACGATCCATTTTGTCACCCGCAATATCATTAGGGATGGCAGTGTCTGAAAGTTGAGGACCCCTAGTCTTCGACGCTTTCTCCCCGGTTGGCGAGATCGCAAGTTGAAGAGCGATCGTAGCCTTTCGTTTGGAAATTTTCTTGTCCTTTGCCTCTGGCTCCCCAGATGTTTCCGCCTGAGTCGACTTCAAGGCTTTGGCCGCTGAGGGCTTTTTGGTCCGTCGCTTGGTAGCAGGTAAGGTTGATGATGCACCGTCATCCTGGCGTAATTTCTTGGGAGGTTTATCGGTAGATACATCGATCATCGATGATATTCCATCGAATTCGACACGTTTGCGCTTGCTCTTCTCCTCGGACGATACTGCCTTGGCTTGAACTTTGGCTGCAGGCATTTCTGAGAGGATAGGCGCCTGTGAGGGTCACACTTGTGACCGAGTACTTCTTGATGTATGGTGCATGATGTCTAGCACTCGCTACTCAACATGCATAATAACTCGAGCAGCTTTGTATGAAGAAGAAGTGCTTGAGGCTAAATTCTCACCAAAGCCAGAGAAAAGCTCACCGGAAGTTCATCTTCTGCACGATATTTCTCGTCGCTCGTTGGGCAATTTCACGGATGACCAACGTCCAGCAAAACGACGAAAGTTAAATGATGTTTCAATAGAACAAGAGCAATCCTCTGTTTCACCATGTGCGTTGCCTTGTTACTGTAAAGTGTGAACTATATCAATCAAGTTCCCTCATAGCTTTTCGCCTTATTTCTTGGTCTCTTCCTGCACGGCCCATTTCCCTAGTGCCTGCGCATCATTCTGGTGTGTAAGTAGTATCTCAGGCTAAGTCTGTGATTGAAGCTGATATTCACATTGGCCAAGTCGCCACCAGCGGCCTACAGAAGATACCCTGAATGAAGCGCAACTACGGCAAAGGCGTGCTCAAAACGCTGGAGTGGATGCAGGCGTAATTTTGAGTCACGCTCACACCTCTAACGTGGGTCAGCATCTTAGTTACAATGCTTCTCACCCTGATATTCATTCCTTTAGACTCAATTGACCACGATCGAGTACTCTGTCTCGTCTAATATCACAACATCACAACTCCCTAATCTGTTAGTCACTGAGCGCCTCCGAACGGCTTCTGTTGAAGTTAATGAGGATAAAGTGGATTCTCTCCGCGTCAAATGCTGTTCCCTGCTCCACGTGACCGATCAGATTTCCAGTGATAAACCAAAGAAAAAGCGCAAACGTCGCTTCCCTCTACGAGACCGTCCTCTTCCTGGCTTTTTCCGGCCAATGCAAGAATGGGGTGGTAAATCCGCAGGTTACGCTTTGGGCTGGCCAGGAAGCAGGCCTGTGCACCATTTTGATTCCTATCGTTATGCCAGAGACAACATGTATGAGGAAAAGGGCAAGATAGGTCATTAGTCAGTGCTTGCCAAGAACGTATGTAGTATATAATACAGCGGCCTGAGTACCTCAACTGCGAACGATGGAGAAGAAAAGTGAATAAGTAACAACAAACGCGCTCCCGTCTACGATGATGGTTATGCATCTGCCATAGCAACGTCTTGCATTACAGTTTTGGCAGGTCCCTCGACGGAATTCGGCGGTACCGGATTCTCTTCTTTCTCATCGACTGTTTTCTTCTTCATGTTTGCCTCCGCTTGCTCTTTCATTATCTTCTGCCACAGCTCTTCGCCTCCCGGAACGCTCCCGCCAAACGGTAGCCCCTCAGCAGTCGCCTCTAAAGCCACGTTTAATAGATCAAGGGTATGCGAATTGAGGGGGTCAATGGAAAGAGCCTGTCCAAGATCATTGAGTAGGTATACACCGCATGCTTTTGTGACTCACTTCGTGGTATCGAACAATAGCTTGGTCCACTTGGTCCATCAGATGATGTACCATACCTAGGAAGGCAAGTGCAGGTGCGTGACGAGGTTCGATCTCAAGTACCTTGAGGTAATGGCACTTCGCTTCTCCTAGACGGCTATGCCCACAATTAGTTATAGTAGGGAATTAAAACCTAAGGCTACTCACCCCGTTTTACGGCAAGCCGAGCCCAAATTCACGTACGTCGTTGCCCAGACATGTTTAGAGCCTTGATCGATCTTGGCTTGCTCCAACGCGGTGGTAAACAGCTCGCATGCACGTGTATATCTGTTCTAAACGTTAGTCGTAGAATCGGCCTGAACGAAAGATGAACTGACTCGCGGCGGTGGTAGGCCATCACGCCCAACTCGTTAATAAGTAACGGATCCGAATCACACATTTGATATGCAGCACCCAAAGCCTCACCAGCATAGCTCAAATTGTTTAAACAGAGATGCTCCATGCCCACATAAAGGAGGGGAAGATGAGAGCTAATCCAGGACAGTTTAGTAGTGCCATCGACAAACGAGGTGATGCACAAGATCATACCCCTGAAAAAGTCGGGCAGATGTAGAATATGCAGTGATCGCATGGTCATGCTCGCCCTCAATGGCAAATGTATGTCCGAAGGCGATCCATGCGGGACCAAATCGAGGATCCATCAATGATGTTTTGCTGAAGATTAACATCAACTTTGAGCACCAACCTAACAAAAACATCGTGTTGTGACTACATACCTGAAGTATTTTCTAGCCTCACCCCATTTTCTGCTAGTAAGATACCACACGGCAACGGCGTACCAGCTTATGGCAGCCTCGGGTTCTTTCTCTACTAATTCGTGTGCTAACATGAAGAGCTTAGAATGTAAATATGCGAGGTGATGCATGCATGCAATATGCAAAGGCATGGTAGGAGCGTGTACCGATACAAGCTCTAATATCCTAAAACAGGCATCAATACAGGTTTATCGTAGATGAGATGACCTACCTTGATGTCACTGCATAACAGTCAGCCCATCGATATTGAGAGTATAGTGTATCGGCAAAGCCGAATAGAACATCAACGTTATCTCCCAGGCCAAAATCATCAACGAGTCTCGCGCGCGCGATAGACATTTCCTCCAAATGTCTGAACTATTAAATAAACGTAATAAAATACTGGCGAATCAAAAAATTTGAACTTACCTTTCGTAGACGGATAGTATATATCAATCTAACAAACTGAGCATCTTCTGGAGTTTGCTCTTTATATGCCAAACCTTGTACGAATTCCCATTCTAAGAATAAAAGATGTAGATTTTACTTCCACATGAATAAATCAATAAATCTGAGACCAACCTTCTTCTGGTCGCATCAGCTCACCCCCAACAAGTTGTTCAAAAGCATCATAACACTTGACATCAAGGGCCAAAGCTTCCAAAAAGCATTCTTTGGCTCGATCGTTTCGATTCAGTTTCAGCATCAATAGCCCACGGAGGTGGCACATTGAAGCTTCAATCTAGGTGTACATGTTCTTAGCGTAAGGAACTGGGGAAGAGAGACGCACAGGCTAACCTTAATACCCCCGTCACGATTGGGTATAGTAGGTCCACTTCTCCCTGGTCAGCACATTGTACATCACAGCAATGAGTTTCCTCCTCGAAACGATGGCTACCTAGTGAAACTTACCAGAATTCTTGAACGGATTTGATTCTCCCAGCATCTCTAGGGCGTCGGCCCATTTTCCTTGTCGAACCTAAGGGACATACATTATGAGAAAGAGGCGGGACACAGTAGGATTAACGGCTCTCGTCTAACCCTCAGCAATTCCTCACGAAGCGGAAGCTTCAACAGAAATTAGAATTAAAACTCACTTGACATTGCGCTGCGAGATAACGGCAAGCAATACTCATATCGACTAACCGACTCATATCTCCTTGTCCATCTATACATCCGGTCTCTGTTAGCAGTACAGTAAGTTGGTCATGACGGATGTTGGGATACTGAAGTGGTATGCGCATTGGGTCAACAGCGGGTTGGGATTGAGAGTGCGAATGGGCATGTGTTGATGCGGGCTCTTTGCCCCTTCCTTTCCGAGACTTTCTTTGGGTAGGATGTGGATGTAGCGCGCCATTCGTAAGAGACATAGACGACGTTGATGAAAAAGGTCCAGCAGGATGAGTCTGAGAGTATGAATGTGAGGGAAAAGGTGAGTCTGGGGGAGGAGAGAGAGGAAATGGACGGGTGAGCAATCGTTCAGCTCGAGAATACTGGTGTGTCATGAAATGGGTTTGTGCAAGCCAGAAAGCATCATTTGGGTTATCTAATCATTATATCAGTTTCCATGTTCAGAGGTGACCTGGAGACTACGCACTTGTCCAAGATAAAACTTTGTCACCCCAAAAAGCCGCTGTTTCATAGAGGTGCTGCATTAAAGCATCATGACGCCAGAGCCTCATCCTGTCGACCATGGTCCATTCTTGTGCCTCCTCCTCCTCCTCCTCCTCCTCTTCCTCTTCATCATCACCCTCTTGATCGCTGACAGCATTTGAATGCAGATTTCGAGATTCTGCAAGGGGATGCCTGGCTGATCGTTTCCCGCCCACAACTTGACCCTCTAGTTTTGTCCGCGGCGAAGCCTGAAAAATGGAGCTATTGGGGTCCAAGCCTGGTGGTAATCCTGACGTGCTTGCATTGGGACTTGAATGCAGTGGTGAACCCGATCTTGTGGATGCAATAATGGAATTGACAAGAGACTGAGGACCATAAGAGAAAGAGCTGCTAAAGGAGCTACGGGGACGTCCTGGGCCTGAAGATAGAGTGGGCATAGGCCCATAGTTTGTATTCATGGTTGCTCAAGCTGGCCCAGTCGACAGTCGTGCTTGCCTTACCGTGTACGCGACGCGTCAGTCGATGTCACACTCTCACTAACACGTGACTTGCAAACCATGTGGAAAAAGCTTCCGTTGCATAACTGTAACATAGCTGTACATAGTAATCTTAGGACTTCAAATGGACTAGACCACCAGGTTGCATCAAAATCGCTGTTTACAGCAGCCCCAAATTCATAGAGCCAATAGACGTGTGGTCAAGGTCATGATAGTACTGCATGACGCAAACCTGTAATGGATGAATATTATGAACTAGTTTCTGAAAAGTCCACGTACGCCGCCGGGATCCAGAGAGAACAGCTGCCCTTGCTGCAGCCGGAGCCCTAACCATCTAGCCAAAAGACAGCGCGAGAAATGGCCATGGCTCACTATAAGAACATCCCCTCCTTGATCGTCTTGTTTACGAACGGGATCATTCGCCCAGGCAAAATGCAATTTTTTAACAAATTTGACGACTTCATCGACCCGAGCAGTCATCTCTATTACGCTCTCGCCGTCTTCGCACCTATAAAAGATCGTTCACATTCACATAATGAAGACGTTCAAGGGCCCTCACCCGTCGACCCATATATCCCAGTTGCTTCCTCCACTGATTAATCCCCTTTTCTTTCGTAGATCCGCAATTTCGTGTAAGTATAACCCTTCGTAATCTCCATATGTCCACTCTCTAACACGCTCATCTGTTTGAAATGGCGGTTTGACCTCCGAATCATTGAACAGGAGTTCAAATGTTTTTTGTGCGCGTTTGCGAGGTGAGACTAGCACACTAGAAAGCAGGTGCGGATCTATAAGCTCTACAAGATCATGTTAGCTCAGCTCATCATCGTGCCACTAATGAGTGCCAACTTCCTGGGCCCGCAGCCTTCTCTCCGAGACGTTGAATAATGGATTCCCCATTGGCAGTCAAAGGGATATCGGATGTACCAGTCTGTTCAAATTGTTGGCGAGGTAATGGAATGAATACAAAACCCTCACATGGCGACCTTAATATCCAAAAAAGACGTTACTATACTGTAGAAAAAAGCCATGGGCACATTGCGGAGGCGAACGTACCATTAATCGTCCTGTCGCAGTAACGTTAGCCCATAAAAAGGCTGTAAGAGATGAATGATTAACCATTCTGTTTCTCCGTGTCTTACAAGATATAGCTTGGGAAGGCGTGCGGGGACCATGCGCACGGAGGTAAGTACGTTGGGAGCCCGATCACTGAAGCTGAAGCGCTGACACACCACCACCACGCTTCTTGCTGACGCACTCTGTGGATGTAATATTCTTCACCATACAAAAGCTACAAAAGCTAATTGTGCCGCGGAAGTAAATTTTTTATAAGCCACACCAATTCTCTTTTTTCCTTGTGCCTACCGCTTTTGAAGCAATGGATAAAGATAACCCCAAGGATTTCACTTTCGCAAAGCTTAGTGATCTAAAATTGAACGTGACATTTAGAATGTATGCATTTCGCTATTAGGGAATCATTTGAGTTTCATTGCGAACGAAGTTTCCCAGATCCCAGCTCGAAGGAATAAGGCAGCCGAAATCATTTACAGAGCTTCTAGAACATCCTGAGTTGCGATTTGCGGGTGTCCAGTCGCCGTGAGTGCGTCCTGCGTGAATATTCATTCCAGACGTTGACGTCAACCAAGAAACCTCTCTGACCTTTACGTGACTTGTCAGCTGGTGGCCGATAATAAACCCCTCACAATTTCATATCACACTTCTTTCAAAGCCTTCAAATCTAGCTATATGTTAGCCACATGATCTAAAATATGAGCGGAAGCTCACCCTCTGTTCAGGTGGAACGAATGGATCACACTTCCTATCAAATATTGCGATCTGCCTCTCAACTCCCAGATCGCTATGACAGTCTGGGATATTCAAGGACCACGCCAGGCGATACCTGTTGGCGGCTCCACGTTCCGTTTATTTGGGAAGAAATGGTACAGTTTTCTTCTGTCCCTAGTAAACTTTGGTCGTTCTTAATCATTTTTTCGCTCAGCACTCTCCGCAGAGGAAAGCATCGGCTACTCCTGTGGCGCGGAGAAGAAGCTGATGGCTCCGTAAATACACGTACTCCTAGCAAAATGGGTGTAAAAGATGAGATGGGTAGGCTCGAAAAGTTGGTTAAGAAGTATGAAAGAGGAGACCTGCCTAAGTCCGACTGGCTGGACAAGTTAGCATTCAGGCGAATGGAAGAAATACACGCAGTATGTCATTCATGCTTTCACCTGAAGGGAATGCTTATATTTTCTAGGCCGAAACCGAAAAATCGGAAAACCTCTTTCTCTACATCGACCTGCCTAGATTCGATTTCCCAGTAGTTTTCACGGAGCCTGTTTGTCATTTTCATCCAATTTTATGTCTTTGACTCTTGATTGTGATGTAACAGGAGATCTCTGCTTCTTCAGCCCCAGTACCACGACAAACTAACCTAGTTCACCCGCCGAGCACGCCAGCGGTCCACTTGAGTATTTCTTTGGACCCCCATCTGTGGTCGATAGTTGATCCGGATATGGCGAGAGAAAACCCTGTGGAGGACAAACATCGAAGACTTGTGCGGAGCCATCGAAACGGGCCTCTTGACCGAGAATTGAAGCCAAACGCGAAGATTAGGGATGAACTAAGCGTGAGTCTGTTTGGTATATCAATAGGCTGTAATTACCACCTTATTCTAGGAAATTCTTAATTATTCACCAACTCAACTTCTTACCTCGGAAGAAAAGGATTTAATCTGGAAATTTAGATTTTATTTAACCAGAGATAAACGTGGTCTTACCAAATTTCTCAAGTCTGTCACCTGGCGCGATCCCAGTGAAGTGAAGCAAGCAGTCGAAGTTCTCTTGCCTATGTGGACAGACATCGACACCGATGATGCTCTTGAGCTCCTGGGACCCGGCACAGTCGACTCTCGGGTGCGGGGGTTTGCGGTGAAGCAACTCATGAGAGCTGATGATGATGTGAGTCGCTTGCGTCGTGCCCTACGTCTTGCTAACAGACTCGACAAATTAGGAGCTTCTTTTATATCTTCTCCAGCTGGTCCAAGCGCTGAAATTCGAAAGCACTGCGAGTGACCAAAGGTCTTCTCGCTCTATCACCAGCGCAATATCTTACGATGACAGCGGTCTCGCTGACTTCTTAATTGCGCGGAGCGTTTTGAATCCTGTTCTGGGAAACCAATTCCATTGGTACCTCATGGTTGAGGTGCAAGATAAGATGATGAGCAAGATGTATGGCCGGGTAGAGTTCCGCTTCATGACAAAATTAGTTGAAGTGAGCGAAGGATTAAATCCACAACAACAAATGCTCACAACGCTAACAGGTTGAAGGAGGCGTTGAGAGGCGCGAGCTCCTCCGAAGGCAGGGGGAGCTATTGCAAGCGCTATCAATACGTGCCAAAGAGCTTCGTGCTTCTAAAGATTCAAGACCAAAGAAGATTGACAAACTTAGAGCATTCATTGGAGACGCTAAGAACGGCCTCAGCTCTATGGCACCTCTTCCATTACCACTGAACGCTCGCGTTGAAGTAACTGGCATCATTGCCGACAAGTCTTCTGTGTTCAAATCCAATCTATTTCCAATGCTATTGTGGTTCCAATGTTCCGATGGCTCAGAATATCCTGTTATCTTCAAAAATGGTGACGACATGCGACAAGACCAGCTTGTCATACAATTATTTACACTCATGGATCGATTACTTCGAAAGGAAAATCTTGACCTTAAACTGTCTCCATACGATGTGTTAGCCACTGCACCACTCGAAGGTATGGCGCAGTATATCCCAAGCAAGACTATCGCAGCCATTATAAGCGAGCACACCACTCTCCTCAATTATCTCCGGGCGCATCATCCGGACGAAGGCAGTGTTGGGACACACGGGGTAGAGCCTGCCGTTATTGACACATTTGTACGAAGTTGCGGTGAGTCCAGGAGATGGCCTCCTTTCTGTGCAGATTGTAAATATTTGTACAGCGGGCTACTGTGTTGTGACATATCTACTCGGCGTGGGAGATCGACATCTTGACAATCTACTGTTAGCTCCCGATGGTACGTTTGAGGGTTGTGGTAATTTTAACATCTGACAATCTGTTTCTCTATTCCCAGGTCATTTTTTTCACGGTAAGCTTAACGACGTCTCTCAAACGAATATATGTTGATGTAGTATCAGTTGACTTCGGCTACATTTTGGGCCGTGATCCTAAGCCATTCCCGCCACCGGTTAAGGTGTGTAAGGAAATGGTAGATGCCATGGGTGGGGCAGGATCAACACATTATACAAGATTCCAGCATTTTTGCTTCACGGCCTTTACAATTCTTCGCAAGAGTGCTAATCTGATTCTCAACTTGGTGGCTCTCATGGTAGACGCTAATATTCCGGACATCAAGCATCGTGACGTTCATGAGCAAATCCAAGAAAAATTCAGGCTTGATCTCACGGAAGAAGAGGCTATTAAGCACTTCGAGACTTTATTGAACGAGACATCTTATCTCACGGGGTTCTTTGATCGAATACACGACTTAGCACAGTATTGGAGAAGTTGAATACTGACCTTGATTTTGGGACAATAAAAATCGTACAT
This sequence comes from Ramaria rubella, assembly GCA_015039355.1. Taxonomy (NCBI): domain Eukaryota; kingdom Fungi; phylum Basidiomycota; class Agaricomycetes; order Gomphales; family Gomphaceae; genus Ramaria; species Ramaria rubella. The sequence goes on from MU134679.1 coordinate 74,098, forward strand.
TGTATTTAACTTGTATCATTACTATCTCTCTCTTTTTTTTCCATTCACGACGTCAGTTATGTAAAGGGACATTTACAGGCTTATAGAAAGTTTCGACCAGGAACGATCAACGATATTAGGTGTATTGCATTTAGGAAGTATGCTGAGGTGTGGAAACAAGGTATTTAGGTGACACAGTTAACATTAGACGTGCCCTGTAATGTCAGAATCTACTGTTCTGCAGCTCCTGCAGTGATTACATCGTCTACAGCAGGTATGTTAATCAAACGTCATAAAATTGTTCGCATACGTACCTATTTTGAGGACTGCTCGGACGAGCTAAGAATGCAAGGGTCAGGTAGGCCTACTTCAATAATGAACACTGTAATAAACAAACCTGAGTGGCCAGAAGGTATTGTTGTCGTTTCGAAATCAGAGGGTCATAGACAAACTGCTTCTTCATGTCTAAAGCTGAGGTTAGCTCCGCCGGCGTTCCATTAACTAAAACAGAGCTTGCCGTTGTCTCCCTTCCCATTGCAGTCTATTCCCAGCTTTGAATTGCCTTCGGTGACTTGTCGACTCTTAACCTCTGCCAGAGTCTCTATTGGAGGTAAACCACTGTTCTCGGCCAACGCCAATGGAATAGCGTCCAAAGCAGAAGCGAATGCCCGCATGGCATATTGCTCAATAGTAGGGATCTGAACGGATGATGAGCATCTGATCGGAAATGATATATATATATATATATCGCAGGCGTACCTCATCTGCAGCCTTAGCCACAGCAATGGAGCTACTTATCTCCGCTGCACCACCACCATAGACAACACGATTATCCACAACCATATTGCGGACGACGCAGATGGCGTCATGCAGCGCGCGCTTGGCTTCGTCAATGATCTAACAATGATTGAGTGAATCGGGGGGTATGTGTATTGGTAGCACAGTGCTTGCCATTTTGTTGCTCCCTCGCACGAAGATGGTCACCGCGCGAGAATTGGCGCATTCCTCGATGATGAGCATCTTATCCCTTGTTGTACCAAATGAAACTTCTCGCACAATACCAGCCTTGCCCAATTTTTTGGCAGTAAGGTCCTCGAACCGAGGAACAATGCGACCTTGTGTGGCTATAGCAATGAGCTACACCACATATTGGCGTTAATGGTTTTCAACAAATGTTGGCTGATTAAGATTAGTGAAATCAATTCGCACCTCAATCTCCGGGCCTCCAACCCATCGTACGGCAGGAAGCTCATTTTGTAACAATAAGTGATTTGCTTCGTCGTCAAACCCCCACTGGCATATAACGAGGTTGGCACCGGTGTCTTTGACCTGTTTGATCATGTTTTCAAACTTTTGTTTCTCGTATTCTCGTAGTTTTTTGTATTCTTCTACACTGGTGATGTCAAGTTTATGTTTCGTTTTAGGGCGGGGAGGCTCAAATGGACAAGTCAAGATGGCAAGACGAGCATCAGAGATTGAACGGGGCATGCCAGGGTGCGACATGTCTTTGTCAATGAGAACGCCTTTGATAAGTGTCGTGTCTGATAATGATCCACCGACCTTGCCATCAACTTTGATTAAGTCGAATGGCACGTCGCGCCGCTCAAGATCAGCAACTGACAACACCGCGTCAACAGCAATTTGTGCAAACTGAGTGTGCGCTTTTGAAACGCTGAAATAAAGGATCTGGTTAGCCGAAAGCAAAGGTAACATCCAGGATTGACACACATTTTACTACCCAAACTGGTCATGGCGGTCTTGAGCAAGTTCTCTGTTTTTTCCTTTGAGAATGTTACTTGATCGGAGATGCGATCCAAATGTTCAACAGCCACAGCACATGCACGCTCAAAGCCATCGGCAATACGCATAGGGTGAAGCCCACGGTCCAATAAACTCTCACTCTGTTCCAACAGTGCTCCAGCCAACACTGCAAGTTAAAAAGTTGTCAGCCATGGTAGTTATAAAATTGTTATAGTTACACTTACCAACAACGCCTGTGGTACCGTCTCCAATCTCATCGTCTTGGCTTTTAGAAAGTTGCACTAACAGTTTCGCAATTTGATGATCTACTTCCATTTGGCCAAGTATAGTTGCACCGTCATTCGTAACAGTTATATCGCCATCTGGAGAAATGAGAATCTTGTCCAAACCTAAATATGCGAAAAAATGAGTACGCGGCTGTATGAAGGCCACACCGTTCACACCTCTTGGACCAAGGGAAGTGCGAATGATGTTGGCGACCGTGCGTGCAGCAAGAATATGGGACTATCTTTTGAGTCAATGATTGTACGTTTGACTGAGCTTCCGAAACTGACTTTAATGGCCTCTACACCGTGGCTGCGTGTTTTTCGTGCTTGTTCGCGAACAATGATAAAAGGGCGACCATACTAAAGAGATAGTGTCAGAATATTTTTATGATAAAAGGAGTTGAACTAGCTACCTCATCGGTGGCATAGACTGCCTCAGATTGTTGAGACATATGAAGAAGACAAACGCGCGCTTGCGAGGGATTACGTTTGTCGATGATGAGTCAGCATGGCGTTCCATTTCCGTACAACGCCAGTACGCCATGTCCCCCTCAAAAGACAAACAAAAAATGAGAATTGCTGTGTTAACGTCGGGTGGAGATTCTGCTGGGATGAACGCGGCGGTGCGTGCAGTTGTGCGTGCAGGAATCGTGCAGTGAGAGCATTTTCAAATACTGGCCCCACAATCTACTTATATTCTGGTAGAGGATGTGAGACGTTTGTTGTCCGTGAAGGTTATGAAGGTCTTGTGCGGGGCAACAGTGAAGCTTCTACCCGTGCTCCTCCTACTCAAGACAAGATCGATGCTCCGAGCTTCATCTCTAACCGTGATGTAGTGGATAATCTTCGATTTGGTTATGGCGCACTTTTAAAGAACGGCGAAGGAGATACTGAGGAAAGTGAACATCCCGAAGGCAAAACTTTGAAAGGAAGATACATCGTCAGGGTCGGATGGGACGATGTGCGCGGTTGGATGGGCGAGGTGAGCTATGAACTGTCCGGGTATGGGACACGTATTCATGTGGGCTAGGGAGGGACCCTAATTGGCACTGTCCGATCGAAAGAGTTCCGCACCATTGAAGGGAGAACTGCTGCTGCCCACAATCTTATCAAGGAAGGCATTGATGCATTGGTAGTTTGTGGTGGTGATGGTTCACTCACTGGCGCCGACGTATTCCGTTCGGAATGGCCGACACTTGTGGCAGATTTGAAAAACAAAGGTGTGTTATAAGAATGCAGGAAATTGGCGAATATCGCGATGAGCGTATACTGTACTTCAGGTATGATCACCCCCGAGCATGCTGCAATGCATGCCCATCTCAAGATTGTGGGTCTTGTTGGATCTATCGATAATGACATGGCCATGACGGATCTTACAATCGGTGCCCCTACCGCTCTGCACCGCATATGTGAAGCTATTGACAACATCAACTCAACGGCAATATCCCATTCACGTGCGTTTGTCCTTGAGGTTATGGGTCGACACTGCGGTTGGTTAGCGTTATTGGCTGCCGTCAGGTAAATTTTTGTTCTTATTCTCGATTTACCAAATTCATTTTTCTCACTTACAGTGGCGGAGCCGATTACTTGTTTATTCCCGAGCGCCCCCCTGCTGATCCTTGGGAAGATGATATGTGTCGAGTCGTGCAACAGGTCGGCGGTTCTGTCAGAAGCAGGTTCTGCTAATTTTCACCACGTCAATCATCAGCACCGCGCAGCAGGGAAGCGTAAAACTATTGTCATAGTGGCTGAAGGGGCACACGATGCAGCTTTGAATCCCATTCGCCCAGAACAGGTCAAAGATATCCTTGCCGATCGCTTGGGCCTTGATTCAAGAGTCACAACACTGGGACATACGCAACGTGGTGGAAAGCCTTGTGCTTGGGATAGAATTATGGTGAGTAATTGTTTTACCAGTGACTGTGTATTTTGGTGGAAGATTCTCCAATATATTAGCCGACACTACAAGGCGTAGAAGCTGTTCATACCTTACTCGAGGCGACGCCCGAGAAGCCTTCTTACATGATTGGGATGAATGAGAATAAGATCACACGTATACCACTCATGGACGCAGTAAAGATGGTATCTTATTCAATCGCTCAAAATGTTTTGGTCTCCTTATCATTTCACAGACTCGTGAAGTTGCTCAAGCAATTCATGACAAGGACTTCGAGAAGGCTATGTCTCTACGAGATCCAGAGTTTGTTGAGGTACTTTCGGCATTCCATGCTACATCTTCACTCGATGACAGCCGCAAGTTACCGGCAGAGAAGGTTCTTTTCATTACTCTCTTCTTACACAGATCATACTTTACTGACGTCTGCTCAGAGACTTCGTATTGCGATCATGCAGTA
>MU134680.1:4980-26838 GCA_015039355.1 Ramaria rubella
CACCTGACAGAAGTCCATATGGTTCCAAGTGCGCACCTGACGGGCCAGTAAGATCCGAATCAATCAGTATACATCACAAGGAAAGGCACCTTGACAGGATGACGCAAAGAGGACCGACAAAACCATGGTAAGTCGCCCTCGTCTACATCATCTGTCCTGCACTCACCCTGGGCTTGCTCAGCGTGTGCATGTGCATGCTTCAATGCGGATAAGAGTCGTCAATCCTTATCGCAAGACATAAAGATCTGCTCTCAATTAGACAGGGCAAAAGGACATACCTAAGTAGCAAATTGGAGGTCCAGATGCTGAAGAAAACGATGTTGTGCAACATCAAGGCCTTTAGGATGTGAGGAAATGTACAATTAGAAGCAGACGAGAGGGAGGGATAAATGAGGTTCAAACTCTGTTTTATGGCCCACAAGAACCAATTATATACAACAATTCAGATGTTTCGTACTGGATACGTTATCGGGCTTCATCGGCCAAAAATCACTCATGACAGGAGCACTTGAATGCCAATATCACTACAAAGGCCTTAAGGTGAGAGATAGCAACAAACAAGACGAGTAATCGTGCCCCAAAATTGTCCAATCAAATGCCTAAGGTAGTGATGACTTGTCACAGTGTCCCAGGTGCATTCAGAGAGGAATGGCTTCAGGAGCCTGTTGACCTATCGTCTCATGATCCATTACTTCCTAAATTCTGCCAATATAATAATCATCTGCTTTGGCCACACGGCAAGGCATTCGTCTATGTCTCCTGAAGCGCAACTGGCTCTTATAAAGCATGTGAAGGATCGCAAAATAGTCGGAAGATTCGAAGATGACTTGAAGCAACAGGGCGAATTGCAACTCTTGCCGTACCAAGCCATTTTTGCATGAAAGAAAGGTATGTGATATTAAACAAACGATGGGTGAACAAGTCACTTATAGGGACGCAGATCACACAGACCCACATGATGATGTCACCCAGCTATGGGTTTTGGATGGAAGACTATATGATGCAATATCTCCTACATTCAAGGATGAAGTAACGCAGCTGCGAGATGATGTTCTAGGGCCCCGAAAACGAGAGACAACATGGCAGTCCCAGAAAAACCGCAAAGGGAGAAATCGTTGGGGGCTTTCACTTTGAGCGAAGCTTTCATCGATCTAGACCAGTGAGAGACGACGGCTCCAGATGCTATCAATACCAGGGTCTGAGCACGGAAAGACCACGAGCCATTAGTAGCATGAACGCAAACAGTAAGCTACCAGATGATAAAGATCGTCAATTGCGGGACTGTATGCTCAAGGTCGGTAGTATCATCATATACCCGCACTTTCGAAATAAATGACCACAATGCACCACAGACATACACAGCCATCAGCGTAGCGGCCATGAAGCTTGCCCTGGAATCAGTTCAACATGCAGCGCAGCTCAAGGCAGATCTAGTCAATTCACCATTGATCGCGCAAGACGATAACTTCTATCATCACAAAAGCCAGATCAATATGTTGCAGGCCCAAATGTACAATGGACCCTTAACGATAACCGACCTTGGTCCATCTGGCGACAGACACAATGACAATAACGACAAGGAGTCTGGATACAGCAACACCTCGGTACACTCGCACCTACCAGCGGAATATCATCCTGGCCTTTTCATGTTCTATGAATTAGGTATGAACAGAATGTAATCGTGGAAACTGATACTGAAAAGTTACGTGCAGGTGTTTTTATTCGTTTAGACAGAAACATCAACTTTTGTTTTTCAGGCTTGAGATATCACGGAGGAACCCCACCTACTGCACCTCCAGGGGTAACACCACCTACATGGAACGCACAGATACTCATCATCCAATACCCAGCAAGACACCTGATGAACATGTCTGTGAGACAGTCACTCACCGCACTTCCCAGCGGGGCCATATTGTATGTAACCCCGGAAATGCAAGAGCATCGTGTACCAAAAAAGAAATATAGACTTTGGTCAACAAGAGCCACTTATGTTACTGATGGGTATGATCTGATGTCACGAAAGGCGCATACTATGTTTGTAGCCAGACTTTTATTGCAGGTAGGCGAACATAACCTGACTAAAGTTTAACAATAAACTGACTGCCCACATAGTTATGTCAACACACCCTGAGAGGCATGCCAAATAATGTTAAAATTGACCCAAACATGTTTCTATCAAGCATCAAATATCAAGATGAAAATGGAGACATGTGTTCCATTGAGCCGTGGTGATTTGGTGAATTAATAGCCAATATGTCAGCCAAAGAACAGAAAGAATACTCGGAAGCATGGGACATAGTAGACAGACATGCGGCTTCAACATGTATATTTATACCACACGTAGCTCAACATAAAGAGGCTCACATACAGGACAAGACATTCCGCCACCTAGCACAATACAAAGGACCTTGTGGGTACCAATATCATCCAACATTATATCTTCGGAAGTCTAATTAACCACTTAGAATTCAAATATGACTTCAAACGCCCAAGGAACCGTGAGGGATTCAATGATGACAGCGGTGAGTAATGCTTGAGGGCTAGAGGATGAGATTTTGATAATAGACACCCAGGCGATGAAGATGAAGAACCTGATATATTTGGCAACGAGGATATAAATGAACACAGCTCTAATGCAAAAGGAAAGAATACCAAAAGGAAAAAAGGGAAGCAAGGAAGAAAAGGTAATAAAAAAAGGAAAGATGACAATGGTGAGTGGTTATTAAGTATGATGTGATTGCACAATGACTCATGATTAACTTAGAACCAATAAATATGGATTACGAGAGTGATGTGGACATGGATGCAGTAGTATATGTAACAAGTAAGATGAACCGAACATGAATAAATACTCATTAATAAATTGGGCACAGTAAAGGTACTAGCGACTCTTCAGAAGAAGATAACTATGAATCAGAGGACAACAGGGACCACACGGAAATACTTGAAAAGTATAATGCAAGTGCAGCATCCATGCACTCCTCTAGCAGCCGAGAATGCATACCGGCAAACTCAACAACATCCACCAATCACCAATTCCAAGAATATTATGTTTTAAAGAAAGGCAACTGTAAGCCAGCTAACCAATATCAAATGAAAATGACACAAATCTGACACTCATCCAGTCACACCGTTCGAGGACTCTTTAAGTTATACAAACCTTTGGCGTGCAGGTGACCAATTGGCATTAGATATCAAGAGACTTGGAGCCATACCAACGGTCACTAAAGACGCAGACAGTAGACTCACAATCCATGATATGGCAATATATAACAGACCTACTGGTATGCGTAAGAACCCATTCGAAGTCCAAACACTGCAAGCTGTAGCTGGGACATGGTCCAAGGTCAAACGCGCTAAGGCCTGTAGTGCCAAAGACAACATCCAAGAACACATCAATCGACAACATGCCATGGTGGCCCATGGATTTACGTGGGACTGGGTGGAATGTGCATGTGTAATCAAAATCAAAGCCATCATGACAGACCCAAGCAACTCATGCATGCCGTGAATAGCGAGCCTGATATGCAAAGTGCAAAGCTTCATAGAAGTAAGAATCTATCAACCATTAACCTTGATATCTAATAAAGAATGACAACAGACACGGTCCGCCTGTCAACTTGAAGTTCAAAGAAAGGATCAACCGCCGTTTCGTGAGATGGAACCTATGATAGCAATGGTGATGGGACCACGCACAGCTGGTGGACATGCTCCCTTTCTGCTGGACCCCGATCTGAGGGATTATGTACTCAAAGAAACGATATCAACGATCACCCAGTGGCCCCAATACCCCAAAGAAAAAACCATTTCAGCTGCACAGGGAAATTTTGTCAATATGCTCCTGACCATCACCAATTCCTATGACATATTTCTTCTCAATGCTACATGGAAAGCTTACTGTTTTCCTCAATCGGAACTATTCAACGATAGAAAACTCAAACGAATTACTGACAATAAAATCACCAATACATGTGACAAATTGAAAGAATCACCTATCGCACAATCTGGATCCAGGGAGATACAGGCAATAAGAGATATTGCCAAAATGTGCCGGCCCTTTGGTGCCATAAGCAAGAACCCAAATCCTAATACTCTAGCAACAATGGTGGCAGAATTTGTTCAGTTCCTAAGTGATTTAGAATGAAAAAGCCTAGAAGGATATTGGAAATGCGGTAATCCATGTAATATATATATATATACATAAACCACATTTAAAACTATCAAAGAAACGAGTATAATTCAGGCTGGTCAAAAAATGATGAAGATGTTGGCTTTGACAAAGCTATCAGTCCTATACAAGGAAAGGGGGCATAAAGGACGACTACACAAACCAAAGTAGGGGAGACTATTTGATAATTTGATACATAGGCATTTATTTGTCTTTGGTTTAATTGTTGGTATAGGAGGTCTGTTTACAGCCTCCTACACAATTGTAAAAAAAAAAAGAAAACCGTCCACTGAAATGCATATATTATGGGTGCATATGGGCCACAAATTTTGGTGCCACGTGGACTAGCCGAAGGTCGATTTTAAAATCCAGAAAACCACCACATTATCCCATATAAAAATACTACAAAAAATAACTGCAACTAATAACTGCTATCGGAATACAATCCATAACTAAAGGTAACTGTAAGTACCCAACTGGCCTCTAAAAAGACCGTGGGAATTCGGGGCCAGAAAGGTACGAAATTTTGGAAACATTCAAAAATTTGCGGTAAAGTTGCACACGAACGATTCTAACTCCGCTAACGCTATGTAGGGAATCGTAACTTTGTTCTCAATTGTTCCACCATAAAAATAGTGTCAAAATTCGATCTTTTTACACAATTTTCCCACGCTTTTCTCTAGGTACATTTTGTATCATGTCTCCAGTGTGAGTAAGAGTAATGACTGGCTGAATTTCCCATTTCAACAGCTTTTGTGTATGGACAATGCTGATCAGTAGTGATATGTGTGACCCCTGTGGCTCCTCCCTTGTGATTTATATGCAATGTGATCACTTTTCCCCTTTTCCTTTCCTCTACCTCCCTCACAATCTCCTTCCCCTCTCCTGTTATTGCCAAAATGTGTAACTGTTTTTCTTCTAATTTTTTTGTGAACTTGTGCTTGAGTGAGCAGGCTTCCAAAATGTTTTCTGACATAAGACTTGAATCTGAGTGAGAGAATACTGGCAAGTCCAAGAAGGGAATATAACCATGCTGGGTGGCGAGATACTGCTGGTTGTCTCTACAAGTTATTGGATCATTGACTTTTAAAAATCCCATAGGTGGGTACAAACACTTGCTTCTTTTTAGGTCTATCTTCTTGTGCCTGTGTAGGAAAAGTGAGAATATAGCTCACGTGGATCCTCATCTCTATGTGCTAGTATATGCTCAACTTCAAATGATGCTTCATTCATCACCTCATTGTTTTCATTATCCTGATCCATGTCATAATCAGAGTCTTCATTATCACCATATATTAGATTTTTCTGATATTTTGCTATTGAGGTCATGTAAGACTCTACCTGCTCTAAATCCAAATTTGGATATATTGTATCCCTTCCCTCTGCATGTGGATAATCAAATTCATCTTCTAACTAAAATAGATGATGGGGACTAGTCTCAATCTTCCTCAGTGTTACAAATTTCTTTACATTAAGTAATAAGCATGCCACTTGAAATTGGAATGTAAAAACCATAGGATCAGTAGTTCTAACTAGCTGGGTGTAGGCCAGTGCTTGTGCATGTCAGGTACGATTCCCTGAAGGTAACATAATTTCCCTATTGTCCTTTTTCTTCTTCATATTCAGATTCCTCTGAGGAACAATTGCTTTCTTTTCAATTTGTGATAGTAAACAAATCATGTATGCATATGCCACACAGCACTGCAAGAATATGCTAATCTTTGCCTTGTATTTGCACTGTTCTTCCACATGCACATTAATATGCATTTAGAAGACATATGTCCTGTGTTCATCATCATATATATTAAAGTAGTGTAGTGGGTCCATGGGCACTTTTTCATGTTGAGGAATTGGTTAGCTTGAGTAAGCAGCTGGCTGTGGCTTTTGGGCTGCTGCAGTCCCAGTCCTCAATAAAATCTGGAAAAATACAGAGAAAACCAGGCAAGCCACTGGGACCTCCCTGGAGCTTGCCTGACCCCTCACCTTGGAAAAATACCCAAGCTGGTCACAGTGCTGTTTCAACCAAGTTTAGGGTTAGGGTTTTGGGTCCTGAGCAGCCTTGAGGGTCAACAAAAAAACCAGTTTCCAACCTGACAATCTGAATGAATGAATACTGTAATCTGTGTCTGCATCAGAGATTCCAAATCCAAGTATATAAATCAGAAAAACATACTGTAAATTAAATAATCCAGCTAACTATCCAACTCTGAATTGGCCAGTGTGAGTCCAAACTGGCCAATTTATAATTATCATTCTGATTTGAACAATATGACTCTGAACCAGTCAATCCCAAGTCAAATCAGACTGTGTGATTCTAAATCAAACAATCAGAATTCAAACAATCCAACTCCGATTCTGAGTCAAATGATCTGACTCCAAACCAGCCAATCTGATTCTGAATCAGATAATCAATTATTGAGAAACTCTGCCACGGAACTGGCCACTCTGATTCTGAATCAACTCTAACATTGCCTATCAGACCATTGGGCTCTGAACCAGCCAATAGGGAGTATGAGAGTAGGTGTTTAAATAGTGTTTTGATGGCATTCTGTGGTTGTTTAGGGGGATGTTTTAGACCTTAGAATCTGCCTGGAAAATACTGGAAACCATTATAAGCCCCTTTTCTCATCTATTTTCAAGCTGCTTTGAAGCTGTTTTTTGCACCACTACCAATCCATAGTACAAAATTACTTGATTACAGCTGTTCATTGACCCTTACTCAATCTTCAGGTGATAAAATGAATCTATTTAAAAGCCAAAAAGAGGCTAAAATGAAATCTGTTCAAAACAATTTGATGAAAACACATCAAGAGCCATTTGGGTAAAAAAAAAGCTGTTTAAACAGACAAACATTGTTAAAATGGCCACTCTGATACTGACCAATCTGACTCTGAACTCACCATTTTGATTGAGAATTGGACAAGCCACCTTTTAACCAGAACATTCTAATTTGAATTGGACAGTCTGAATTTGTACAGGCCATTCCAATTATGAAGTGGACAATCCAACTCCAAACCAGCCATTCTGATTCAAAATGCAATAATCCAATGCCAACCCAATGGGGGATATCACATTGAACACTTTGCTGGGGTTTCAACAATCAACCAAAAAATGCAAAACAGTTCTTGATATCCCCAATTTCTGTATGGTTTCAAAGTAGTTTAAACTATTTGTTTATAAATATTGTAAGATAAATCAGGTGCAATAGCTTTGGCCAGAACTGCCAGAACCCATTCTGACCTTGGTGCCCTGGTTCTGTTATCTGTTCTTTTGTTTTGATTTGTGGATTTTGAGCTCTGGAGGCTTAAAAGTAATAGTGTTGAAGATTGACATGTGGTACTGGAAGGGACAGGATGTGCAGCCATGCAATTGTAAAAATCTAATCTTAGCTAAATAGAATTAGAAGCTCAATGCCATCATACTGTGAGAACAGGATATCAAAATGAGAGTTGAAACAATTGAAAACTGAAACAACTCCATTGCTATTTTTAGATGGTTGTGAGGTTTTCCAAACAGCCATTGCAATCTCCCTTAATGCTGCATCAGACAATCTGATTCTGGACTGATCACAGTAATTTTGCTAACTTTTGTTGAATATTGGAACTGCCAAGCTTCAGTGAGGCCAAGGGGAATATGATTTATGTAGAGTGAGGCCATGGAACTGGTGATAAGATCATTTTGAATTTTGAATATATATAGAAATCTACCAGATGTGTCACGGGGTGCCATGTGGTGCATGGGTTACCCTTCTAGTTAATGATGAAGGTTGCCAAATTGACAATGCCAACCCTCTCCTGCTTCTCCCTTCTTTCTATCCTCTCAATAAACTATTTCTGAATTTTGGGTCTGGAAAAGACATATATGTCAAAACTATGACTGTTTATTGGACAAAATAAAATAAATTTCCAAAAATCCTGCATATATCACAAGTGATAGAGCAAGATCCTGCATTATCCTTTAAAATATGGGATGATCATCACACATCACACAAAGATACTTATAATCCTGTGTGATTCTGCATGATTTTATGTGATTTATTAGGATTTTCCAAGATACCAATGTGATAAGATAGCGGTCATCAGGAACCAGCACCCCTGATGTAAGTTGGCGCCTAGATCATGTGACACACCAAATTGAACAATTTGGATGTTAATTTTCAAAAGTCCACCAGGCAGTTAGTTATGGCCTGTCACTGGGGGCAAAGAGATATTTTTTGTCTGAAAAAAGTCCAAAAAATGTTTTCTCCTTACAGAATATTTCAGGGATTTTTCCATCCCAAAATTTGACAAAAATGTATCATTTTGTCCAATTTTGTACTCCAAAAATGCAAGTAAAATCCAATATATTTACCACCTTTTTGAGCAATAAAAGTATTCATATTTATTATAAAAAAACCTTCTCTTCCATAGGAAATATCACCCTTTTCTCCACAAAAAATTTTTTTTTTTTCAAAGAATAGAATATAGTTTTTTGGCCAATTTTTGGGACTTATTCATTCTTTAAAATTATGCTGTTTGATCATTATGGGCAGGCAAAAATGCCAGTAAAAGCTTATATATACTCTCACTTTTTTATCCAGAAAGAACATTCAAAATCCCAGTTGTTCATTCAATTTTCCAGATTAAAAAAGGTGGTCCAAAAAGGCAACACTTTTGGTCCCTTTTTTGCGTGACCTGCAAAGCAAGCCATGCAGACAGACTCAAAGCAAGCCATGCAGCAGCAAGGCGGGGACAGTGCCTGGTATCTAGTGTCATTTGAGACTATCTGAACGCTGTTCGCTGCATGCCCTTTCGGCTCGTTGTTGCCCTTCTTTAGTCCCCAAACTCTGTCCCATCCTTAACTGCGGTGGTGTGCATGCCCCACCATCATCCTGTACACCATTACAAGTGCGACACCAGGGCACGTCAATGCTGCCACACAATGACCACGCGCCACATCGCCTCCCTGTTGATCACACATGCATGCACGAGAGTACGTGCCCCCAAACTCTCACTCCCAATGCCACTCTGCCACCCACCACACACGCACCGCAGCACCGCACACACACATACGCCGCCATACATGCCCCCATGCCAACTTGCGCCATCACCCCCACCCCCACACGTACCCCTGCTGCAACCATTGGCAAGCGCCCCTACAACTTTGCCGCCCAACTCTTCCACGTTTGCATGCACGTGACGCCGCAGCCTCCACATGGCCCTTGCATGACGCCCTGCTGCAGCCACGGCCACACGGGCCCCAGCATACATGTTGGCACGCACGCAAAGCCACCACCCCCTCATTCCATGAGTGGAGAATGGAGTACCAAAGGTGTGGGGGATAGTCGTAGAGAGGCAGGGGTCAATTATGGGCACACAAATGACTGCCCACAATCTAGGAGTCGGAGAGGGAGGGGCTCTGAAAGTAGGTCACCTCACTGTCGCTACGCCGCTGCTGCCACCATGTCGCCACTGCTGACACGATTGGCAACATCAATAACGCTGCTGCTACATCATGCAACTAATGCCACTGCCATTGCCCCCGCTTCCACCATCAGAGGGACAGCTGTCCCCACCCTATCCTTACATCCACTGCCATATCGCTGCAACTGCTATGAAGAGCAGCACCCTGCCCCAAACGACCATTACCATGACCACGGCACCGCACACACCGTTTCCCACTCCACCACAATGCCGCCCTCGCACCGTCTCTGTTGCACCACCCACCCCAAACTGCGATGCCACACAAACTGTAGATGTGGAGATGGTATCCATGACGCAGGCATCACGATGAGGAAGCACAGACCGACACGACAAGCCCACTAGTGCCCACCTTCGCAGCTGGATGACTGCTGCCACCACTGTGGCACACGTACTCTACGCCCTGCGACAGCCCATGCGACGAATCACGATGTAGACAAACACGGTCACAGGCGATGAGCACGCATGAGCATGCAAGAGGTAGCCACTATCCAAATCGCCACCCCAACCACGATCACGACCCCCGCTGTCAATCACGAACACGCATGTGCATGCGCATACTGCATGGCTATATAGACCGTCACCATCACACCCGCACCCCTCCACAGTGCGACAGCCCACGCGATGGCGCAGACAAATGTGCGTTGATATGCACTTGCCGTCCTGTTACTATGTCATACCCATGCACCTGATCTATGAAAACACATGTGAGTCCTACAATGAAAAGAGGTGACAACTGAACTTGCACGTAACACACTGATTCGCAAAGTGGACAGCTGGACACCAATATTTCATCCAACTCTTCCTGCAACTTTTCCACTTTCTCGGCATCACGTCCCTCATCCCCTGCTACATCCTTCTTGTTCCCGCTTGCACCCAATATGCCATCCACAATGCTTGCAAGTAAATTCGGCTGTATCCAATCTGCATTCAACGATGATGGTGAGCTAGTGCAAGAAACAGATGCAGGGAGGCTGCAAATGTGGTGAGCAGGATCACCACGGATGGTTGAAAACTTGAAGAATGAAAAATCAATGTTGTAGCTTGACAACACTGCACACTCACCTGGCCACCACATCCAGTTTCGAGTTCCCATGGCCTCTCCTTCCCTCTCTGATCGCTTGCTTCCTGTGAGCACTAGTAAATGTCAGTGTTCTTGGATGTCTTTTTGAGTTGCGTCTCTGTGAAGAGAGATCAGCTGGAGATTCAAATTGCTACTTCGACATCAGGCTCCCATCTTGAGATGTGGATATTTTGAGGAACATGTCCATTTTCCCCAAGAATTGGCTGAATCTCTATTCATAGAGATCATGATGTAGGTACATGGGTTCCAATGCTTGTTCAAAGCACCAATTGCACCTTTTGCAAGCATCATGCCTTGCGTAAGATTCTGGTTTATTTTTCCTCCATGTGGGTCTTGCTGAATGTCAAAAACTTGATATCATACATAAGGTTTTTCGTGTGCGTTCCAGTCGTGAAATCAGATAGCATGGTAGTGCTGCTTCTTGCTCTTCGACATTAACAAACCATAGTGTGGCTTCTTCAAAACTTTGAGATGGTTGGGCATAACATTGTGCTGACTGAATGTAGCGCCTTGCATCAAAATGAGCATCTGCTTGGCTGGCGAGAACGTGGTCCCGCTGAATTGGCATCTGTATGGCAGTTCTTCAGTACAAGTAAGATATGACCGCATTGAACGATGCACGTTTGCATACTTTAATGCTATCTCTGGCACACCTTTGCCAAGATATATTCTCCAAACATCTATGTCTTCATTGGCGATGAGCTCAAAGAGAGACAAATTCATTTGCACCCAATAGGTCTTGTAGACATTTAATAGAGGTGATCAGAGTTAAGAGATTTGGGAGATTTCATGGGGGATCTGATGGTCGATTTGGGAGGGGAAATTGTCAAATCCTGGAAAGCACCTCTGGAGTTGCTTTGGACAATTTGGTGGATTCGGCATTGATTTGATGCTGGATTTGCAAGTATTTCAAATGTAAAGAGTCATTCATTAGAAATGTCGCAAGTATTCTATTATGATTTACTAGACACGCATTAGTAAATCGGCTCCAAATCCTGTTCCCAATCTGGGGTATCAGAGTTGACTGGTCGGATTTGGATGATTTTCATTACTCTTGGTTGCTCAAATCCAACACAAAATCCCCTGTCAAATTCACGAAATCGGCCAACTGTGATCACCCTTATTGTCGACAGTAAAATCACAGACTTCTTCGCCTGGTTTCTAAACAATGCGGACTAAAGATTCAAAAATGGATGACACCGTCCAAACACCATTTTTCTCATGACCAAGCAGGAACAGGTGTCAGCATCTGGAAATCTCAAGTGCTTTTTGGCAGAAACTGGCCACACCTGCTGGAACACACTCGCCTGTTTATTGTCCAGCAGGCATGGGAAACACATCCCAGTGTCACATGTGTCCCATTGTCATTCATAAATGGATGATTCTGTCTGAACAGATTCTCAGTCTTTTCTGATTATCATATATTAGGAAAGTTGAACATAGGGGATGAGCACACTTATGATAAATTTCACTCTTTATTACTTGTGCCACATTGCCATCCATGGTTATCCTGGTGAGGATGATGGACCGCTGAGTTCACAATGTCTGTTCATATGTGGAACATAATAAGTTTATTGTTTGCTTGACAAGGTGGTCTCACCTAGTTGGTGCATTTATATTCATATTTTTCCAATTTTATGACATATCATAGTGGTATATATATATGCATGTGTAAAAGATTAGGAGCCTTGTTTTGTATGGATGGTTGAGTCTGTGTAGTGCTAACTGCTCACGGCGGTCAAAGGTGAACACTGCTTTTGGGCACCATTGATGGTGCGTGTATGCTCATTGAACATATGATTCTGAGTAGACTGACCAAACCTGCACCTGTTCAGGGAAACAAGGTGATCATGTATCACCAAGATCTTCGAATTTAAAGAACCACATTCACATTTATATACTAAACCTTGCCCCTTAATATCAAAATCCACTTTGATATCAGTACTATGGCCAATAATGTTAAGCAAAAGAAAAAAATTGACAAGGCTAAGGCAAAGTACAAATAAGAAATTAGTTGTCCACAGTGCCACTCACATTCACCGAATAGTATGTACTATATTAATTCAAGCACGTAGAGCCAGTTCTACAGCATGTGTGACCATTGCATTAATATACTGGAACAGCTGGAGCGTGTTTGTAATCTCTGGAAAACCATTTATTTGTGCTGTGCAGATATGTGGTGCATGTGGTAATGCCATTCCACAGCTAAAGAGGGTTTTAAACAGAGCTAAACAGCACAGTATTCACAGGAAATCAAGTGCCATGCTTGGTATTGCAGTAGCGGCAGCAGTGTGAGCAGGGGCTGAGCAAAATTGTTTACTGATGGAATACTGATGCATTCTCTCAGTCTCACAGATGCAAGATGATCAGGAGGCAACCACTATGTTGCACTGTTGCCTCAGCTATCCAGATGGAAGGCCCTGGGTAACAGCCAGCTTCAGCAAGATTGTTGATGCAGGGGGGCACCAAGGTGGACATGGTGCCTGTGTGTACTGATGGAATAAAGGCACATCCTTTCTGTCTCACAGGAGCAAGGGAGTGGAATGGGGAGGTAGCCACGATACTGCACCATTGCCTAGGTTATCCAGATGGAAGGCCCTGGGAAATGGTGCTACCTTCAGCAGGGCTGTCAGTGCAAGCTAGCTGAGGCACCTGTATGTACAGATATAATACAAATGCATCCTCTCTATCTCACAGATGCAAGGCAGAGGTAGCTACGAGAGCACCATTTCCTATGTTATCCAGATGGAAGGCCCTGGGAAATGGTGCTAGCTTCTACAGGGCTGTCAGTGCAGGGGTGCCGAGCTGGCTGAGGGGCCTGTGTGTACAGATAGAATTCAGATGCATCGGAGGTAGCCATGACACTGCACCATCTAGTTGGCACACCAAGCTGGTTATGGGGCCTTCCCATCATGCAATGATGGTAGATGCATCATCTACTGTCCCACAGGTGTGGGACAGTGAGCAGCACAGGGAGGTAACCATGTCACTACACCATTGCCTAGACCAAGCTGGCTGTGGGCCTTCCCTTCAAAAGATGGCAGATGCATCATCAACTGTCTCACAGGTGCGAGACAGTGAGCAAAATAGAGAGCTAGCCACATCACTACACCATTGTCTAGACCAAGCTGGATGTGGGGCCTTCCCATCATGCAAAGATGGCAGATGCATCATCAACCATCTCACAGGTGTGAGACAGTGAGCAGAACAGGGAGGTGGCCATGTCACTACACCATTGCCTAGACCAAGTTGGCTGTGGGCCTGTAGTGATGAGTCAGTTCTGAACTGGTTCAAATGTTGAAATAAATAAGTATGGTGATGAACAACTAAAAGGTAAATACACATGGATGAGTGGGCAGGTATGGGTGCATGGCGAAGATGGCAGTAGGGGCATGGGTGCCGGTGTGGGTGCATTGGTGGTGGCAAAAGGTGGGCATTCGTGTGTGGTGGAGGTGGTGAAGGAACAGAGGGGCCTAGGAGGGAAGCAGCAGTGCATGGGGGGCTAGGAGGTTGGCAGGGGTGCACACAAAACCGCAGAGGGGGTCAGGAGCATGGTGGGAGTGCGCAGAGGGCGTGGAAGGGCCAAGTAGGGAGGTGAGGGTGCACAGAAGGCGCAGAAGTGGCCAGGGGGGTGGCGGGAATGTGCAGAAGGCATGCAGGGACCTAGGAGGGCGGCAGTGGTGCACACCAAGGGAACAGGGCAATCAGGGTAGCGGGAGTGCCCAGAAGGCGCAGTGGGGCCTAGGAGGGTGGTGGGGTGCATGGAAGGGGAGGGAGGGTGGTGGAGGAGAGG
Source organism: Ramaria rubella (assembly GCA_015039355.1). Classification (NCBI taxonomy): domain Eukaryota; kingdom Fungi; phylum Basidiomycota; class Agaricomycetes; order Gomphales; family Gomphaceae; genus Ramaria; species Ramaria rubella. The sequence goes on from MU134680.1 coordinate 19,485, forward strand.
AGGGGAGCTAGGAGGGTGGTGGGGGAGCACAGAAGACAAGGAGGTGGCCAGGAGGGTGGCAGGACTGCACACAGGGTGCACAGGGACCCAGGAGGGCGGCAGTAGTGTGCACAAAAGACGGGAGGAGGCGAGCATGGCAGCGGTAGTGCCCATAAGGCGCAGTGGGGTGTTGAGATGCATGGAAGGGGCCAGGAGGGCCAGGAAGGCGGCAGGGGCAGCAGGCATGCAAGGAGGTGTGCCGCACTGTGGATTGCCATTTGCGGCGGTTGGCATTGTGGGACTTAGCCAGGACAAAGGGGGATGTTGGTTGTACCGACATACATTCCCCCTGCCCGGTGTTTGCCTGCGGTGGTGGTGAGCATCGAAGAGGGCTGTCCAGGCCAGCATGGTGCCATACGGATGTGCGCCACCGCCAGGGTGCGTGGATGTTTCAGCGTGCAACAGCACAGCTTACACGCAGTCCAAGAATCCTTGGACCTATTGGGGTCCCCTGGCGTGGATGTGGACTGTCCGGGTGATTGTGGCTGGGTGGTGCGCACTTCCAATGTGGCCGTCATCGTTGTGGCAGTGATAATGCACCGGCGTGACATGGAATGCCATGCACAGTGACGCTGTCATCAACGACAGCCTGGTTGTGTGCGTCCGTCGGGTGTCACTGCTGGTTCAACCACGCAAGCTTATGCTCATTCATGTGACCAGTCAATATGGTGCTGGGTTCCGATCCTTCCACATGACTGGCCACACACATCCTGAACCTTTTTGCAAGTTTATAACTGTTTGAGCCCTGCTATCTGGTATGTGTTCCTTTCCTTTCTCTTCCTCCTGCATGCTTACTGGCATTCTTCCAGTGGAGTAAGTCATGACCTTTTCACACTACAGTGGCACAGTGCAGCTCATTCATCTTTCACTGATGCAAACCTAACAGATTATTTGTTCTATTCACTTGGATTTCCAATCCAAACAGTGGTAAGTGTTCTTAATATTGTTCCTGTTCTTATTAAAACTATGGAGTAATATGATTGTAGTTCCTCTGTGGCTTTTACTCACTGCTCCCTCCCTATCCCCTTGGCTTCAGTGTGTTCTCTGCTACTCTCTCACCTATATATGTTAGTTGAAATACTTGGCAGTTACATGATTGGTCTGCAGGTCTATTTCTGCTGTGTCTGTATTGCCTTGGGGCTTGCTGATGGGCTGTATTCTTGCTATTTTTATGTCATAATCACATCTCATTGATTGAGTTCAAAGTTTGCTTTTCTAGTCTCATTGCCATATGTTATTCTCAGCAAGTTATACAAATGTGGAGTACAGACTAATGTTTCCACAGTACCTAGGTGGAGTGAAACAGCTCAATATGGGCATCACTATGCATACAACATCATCACTGGCAGTGTGCCAGAGTATGTCATTTCACCCAGGTACTCAGGCCTCTATCATAAATGTGTGCATTAAGGCTGTCCACAAGTCCAGATCAACCCACAGGTACCCATGGGTTGATTTGTGGGAAAACTCATGGGTAAGGATCCCATGGTATTGGGTACCCAATGGGCAATACCCATATGGATCTGGGTATGGATTATGGGATTCTGCCTAAAACCCATTGGTATTTGGATCCGTGGCTTATTATTTCAGTGGGTGTAGGTAGATACATATTGACCTTAATTCTTCCAATTTATTTGATATTTTTTATCTAATTTATTGGGGCCTGTTTTTGTTGCGCCAGCAGCTGGAGCTTATATAGCTCTGCTGTTTGTTGTGCTTTGTAGGTCACGTGACTCCCAAAACCTTGTTCAAAACGAACCTTATTTTATGCACAACCTATTATTGTCCCTGAGATCCAATTTTTGTCCCTGCAATCGAATTTTGGTTCCACACTTATACGTCTATTGTCCTGACCACATTCCATTTTTGTCCCTGCGATCAGTCACATCTGACCCACTGGCCACACCATACTGTCCAATTGGTAAGAGTTTTTTGTCCTTTCCCCACCAGGTTTCTGACATAGCCACAAGATGTTTCCATCTCTGAACAGACACATTTCTATTCCCATAACTGTCCCAACTTTTAGTAGCTCCTCAGTGGCCTTGCCGTTTGGCATGAAACTAGGTGCGTTCTCTGCCTCTACCTAAGGAGTGTCTGGAGAATTTGTCAAATTTTAAAAGGAACCTAATGTTACCATTGCGTGTGCCTTTTTTTGGATTATTTCCTCCCTATTCCCTTTTCCCTCGAGACAAGACCTAATGGTGCCTATCCTCATCAGCCTGGGGCCGACTGGACCATTGGTGGGGAAAATCCCCACAGACAATCTCCCCGACTGGGTTGATGGTCAGGTAGGTTAACCTCATTGCAATGTTATTGGGTGTTTGTCAAGATTAATTTTACATATGTAGAAAAATGACTTTAACCCTCACAAGTCATTTTCAACTCGTGCGGTGAAGCTGATGTGGTTCAGACATTCAGGGGACACCTTTAGATGTTCGGGCTTGCCCTTTTACCATCCATTGGAGCTCGGAGTCTGACTTATCAGATCATGGACGTGCTGAGGCTATTGCAAGTGCAAGAGTTGTCTATCGGTGGGAGTACACATGCAGGGGGACATGTTCTTTAGCTGAGGATTCCGATGATGACCAAACCCAGTCGCAGAGGGACTCACACCAGAAAGAAAGCAAACCTGGAGCAGCAACAAAGCCCAAACGTAATTGCTGGAAAACTTGTGCCACAGCAGTCAGACTTGTAGTAAGCCCCTGGAATATAGTTTCCGATCTCCATCCCATACCCCAGCACTTACTGCAACCACTTCAACTGCTACAACAGATGGCGACCTTCAGCCACCAGCAATCCTGAAGATACGGTTGTATCCGACTGAAGACAGATGGTGTACGTGCACACAAGCAGAATCATTGTCTACTGACGCCAAGGCCAGCTCGGGAGATTAGGAGTACACACAAACTCCTGATGAAGCTGAAATCATCGCCAATGATCCAGTAACACATCCCTGTAGCTGTGATGAAGACCCAGTGGCCCACACAGCTCACGGAATAGATATCAACCCATTGCAAAATGCCCCACTGATCCAGGACTCGGAAACATTGAATAACAATGAAACCACTCCTGTAACTGCTCCTCTGAAGCATACAAGGAAGTGGAAGGTTTATGAACCTGAGGAGGCATTCATACAGCAACTGCATTCAAGGAAATAACAGTTCCAATTCCCTGAGTTTACGAAGGAAATAATTGGCTTTTATTAGTGGGGTGTTTTGACCTTTCCCAAGATCATTGCCTTTTTCCCACAGTATTCTGGGATTATGCATTTGGGGTCCACAGGTTACATAAGAAAACCCTACAAGCTGAGCATGAAATATGTCCCTTTTTGGATTTCAGGATGGTTCTGGGGTCTCCATGGGGTTCTACTGGGAATGACCAATTTTTTGGCACTTTCATTCTGCTTGGTTTGGGAGCACCTTTGATCCCAAACAGGCAATTTATGTAGAGATTCTTCTGTAATTGACTTCCACAAGTTCCTATGTACTCAGATTTTATTTTAAAATTGTTTGCTGTTTTTTGTGATCATGGTATCTTGTCACAATCCAGCTGGGATAGTAGTCATGTGACCACAATGTGTCTACAAGCAGATGTACTGGCAAATCAAACTTACAAGTCAAAACTCACATGTTCCATTGGACAATTGCAAGTTCATGAATAAATTGTGTACTCAAATAATTACAGTACATAAGCAAAAGTCATAAGGACTGTGTCAGCAGGGGTGCATAGGAGGGCGGCAGGAGTGTGCAGAAGGTACAGGGGGTCTAGGAAGGCCCCCAGTAATGTATACAGAGCACGGAGGGTGACTAGGGTGTGACTGGAGTTCACAGAGGGTGCAGTGGGAGCGAGGAGAGTGGTGAGGGTGCGCAGAGGGCATGGAGTAGTCTAGAAAGGCGGTGGGGGCATGTGCAGAGTCTGAAATGGGTCAGGAGGGCAGTGAGGGTGTGCGCACAAGATGCGGAGGGGGCCAAGAGGGCGGTGGGAATGCACAGAGGGCGCAGAGGGACCTAGAAGGGTGGTGGTGGTGTGTACAAAGCAAGGAGGGTGCAAGGGTGGTGGTGGGAGGGCGCGGCGGGGGCCAAGAGGGGCAAAGGTGTGGCGAAGGTGCATGGAGGGCATGGATGGGTTTATGAAGGTGGCGGGCGTGCACACAAGACACGGAGGGGCTAAGAGGGCGGTGGGCATGCGCACAAGACACGCAGGGGGGCAAGAGGGTAGCGGGCATGCGCACAAGACCGCAGAGGGTGCCAAGAGGGCCACGGGAATGCGCAGAGGGCACGGAGGGACCTGGGAGGGCGGCAGCAGTGCACACAAAGCACAGAGGGGGAAGGAGGGTGGTGGGGGTGTGCAGATGGCGTAGGGGGGAGTGGGTGTGATGGCAGCCTGTGCGTGCTGGTACGGACGTAGGCTGTGGTTGGGTGGTAGTCTGGGATGGTGTGTGGGATGTGGCAGCACGTAGGTGTGCAGGGGTTGTGGCATGGTGTAGGTGGTGGCGCCACGCATACGTCAAGCGCATTTGCGTGCTCCTAGGACATGCATGTGGCAGGCGGTCGTGCACGTATGGCCTGCACTGCAACCCCTTGCGTGAGCTTGTGTCGTTGCGGTGGAGCAGCCATTGTGATACCCGCTGCGGTGAAGGCGGCAGCGTCAATGTGGCCCAGTATTACACTCCTGACAACATGTATCCCGACAAGATGTACTCTGTCTGCGTTGCTGCCTTCGTCATTGTGTGCAGCGATGGTGGCAACTCGGCCGTTTGGGCTTGCAGAGGTGGCTGTGCGACTTGCTGCTGACGTGACCCTTCACCTGGCGACAACTGGTGATAGTATTCATATTTTGAATACTAAGACAGAGTATGTAACCATCACTTGCACAAAAACATGTTCACAATGTGCACCTACATTACCAATTTGGAAGGTTCAAATGCATCCAAGTGACTTTGATCACATTTTAGCCAGTCTGATATTCATGGCCCCTTGGAGCACATGGGTACATCATGTACAAGTACTTGCAGCATAGGTTGTATGCAAATTTCTACATATTGTAACATAGATATAAGCTGTCTTAAATCTCAAATGCATGACTGTATGCACAAAAACATCTGCTAACCATAACTCCAACTTCCTCATAAAAATGGGTTACCAAGTTGGTATAACCAAACTTTGACTTGGAAACTTTTATCAGAGATTAAATCTATGGATTGTTGGTCAGCAGTATGTCAAATGTGTCCCCAATTGCTGCCAGCCTGCATAGTAGTTTCCATGAAGTAGAAAAAGGAAGAATTACCTTTGAAAGGGGCAGGGATTGATTACAACAAGGTTTTAATAGAACGCATGCTCACAATGGTCTAATGAATAATGCCTACACAAGTCTTGATAATGTAACTCAACAGGTAGACCTGTGACAACATTGATCCTAAATCCACACTTCCAAGGGTCCTATTGAACATCATTAGATACACTGAGAAAACCAAAGGGAATTGGCTCATGTCATGCACAGCAGTGGCCCATTTCACAAGTGTTCCAGCAGGTGTGGCCAGTTTCTGCCAAAAAGCACTTGAGATTTCCAGATGGTGACACCTGTTCCCTGCTCTGTCGTGAGAAAAATGGTGTTTGGATGGTGTCATCCATTTTTGAATGACAGTGGCACACATGTCACACCAGGATGTGTTTCCCACACCTTCTGGACAAGAAATGCGCAAGTGTGTTCAGCAGGTGTGGAACAGGTGTCACCACCTGGAAACCTCAAGTCCTTTTTGGCACAAACTGGCCGCACATGCTGGAACACACTTGCCTGTTTCTTGTCCAGCAGGTGTGGGAAACACATCCCGGTCTGACATGTGTCCCATTGTCATTCAAAAATGGATGACACTGTCCAAACACCATTCTTCTCACAACTGAGCAGGGAACAGGTGTCACCATCTGGAAATCTCAAGTGCTTTTTGGCAGAAACTGGCCACACCTGCTGGAACACAACTCCCTGTTTCTTGTCCAGCAGGTGTGGAAAACACATCCCAGTGTCACATTGTCATCCCAAAATGGATGACACTGTCTGAACACCATTTCCCACACAACTGCGCCGGGAACAGGTGTCACCATCTAGAATTCTTACATTTCGATCCCTGAGTTTACGAAGAAAAGAATTGGCTTTTATTTGTGGGCCATTTTGGCCTTTCAAACGATCATCCCCCTTTCCCCAACCCTAATCTGGGGTAATGCATTTGGCTCCATAGTTCACATAAGAATTCCCTACAAGCTGAGCATGCAATATGTCCCTTTTTGGATCTCAGGATGGTGCTAGGGTCTCCATGGGGTTCTACTTGTAATGACCATTTTTTTGACTGTCGGATGGTGATGACACCTGCTTGCGGTGCGTCCCCCCTACATAGAGTCATGTTGGTTGAAGGGGGGACGGGGGAAAGCGCGCGGTAGGGGTGTGGTGCGGTCGTCAGTTGTGGGTCCGGGGTTGGTGTGGGGGCGAACGGGGTATGTGTGGGACCGTACCACACCTGGTGGTGTGGTCAGTAACTGTGGGTCCGGGGGTCGCGATGGGACGGGGGACGCGCGGTAGACGTGGGGTGTTGTGGTCGACAGTTGTAGGTCCGGGGTTGGTACGGGGCAGGGGGAGGTGCGGTAGGTGAGGGACCACACCACGAGGTGTGGTGTGGTCGACAGTTACGAGTCCGGGGGTCACTGTGGGGTGGGGGGAACCGCCATAGACGTGGACAACCGCGGTTGACGTGCCGTGGTGTGGTCGACAGCTGTAGACCCAGGGGTTGGTGTGGAGCGGAGGGAAGCGCGGTAGGTGAGGGACCACACCACGAAAAGTCGCACTGCCGCCAGTTGTGGACACACGTGTGGGGGGTGGGGGTCCGGACGTGGGATTGATACTAGGGTCCGGGACGATTGGTTCTGGACGCCCAAATTTGTCCACCAACGCACAGTGTCGCCAAGGTCCGTCCCGCTGAACATCTATCGGGAATGGGGGTGGTGGAGGACGGGGAGTACGGTAGACACGTGGGGGTGACCCACATTTATAAGTGTCAGTAATACTATAAACGAATACATAAAATCAATACACATTTTATCTGTTAAAGACGTACTTGAACTTTTACGGTCGAACACCCACGTCACACCAGTGTACTGATGATAGGGTCGATCTACCACTGTTCTATGGTACTAGTGTTTTACCGTTTGTTAAATTTTTTTTAAAAACTCATGGATCCTTCAACATCTTCAGTTAATGTCTTCACACAACTACATTTAGGGTACAGACCCTAGCTTCCACGAGGGTTTTGGTTCGCTTTACTTTCACG
>MU134680.1:38070-52587 GCA_015039355.1 Ramaria rubella
GTAGGGCCAAAGTTAAATTAATAGCTTGTGTTGGTAACAACCACCACTATTATTCAATTAGCCTTTGTTGTTTGTGGGGCCCAAGTCTAATCAAATAACTAGTGTTTGGGGTGTAATACACTTTCTATCTAATCAAGCTCTATTGCTTGTAGGGCCTTAGCTTGATTACTAGCTTGTGTCAGCACAAAGCTACTACACTCTATCTTATCTGGGCACTGTTGCTTGTAGGGCCTTTGCCTGGCTAACTAGTTTGTGTTAGTGTTGACTTTATCAACTCTCAAGTGAGTTTTAACTTGCTGTTGTTGGTCTTGTCCTTTCACTCCCTGATCGTTGGCTATCCTTTTAGTCCTTCAATTGAACAGCCATTCAATTGTTGCGACCTTGAGCCTAGTCATCCAAGTCTGCTTTCCCCATATTGCATATAAAAACAAAGCATTGGAACCCTGTACGCTCTCCCTCATAGTTTCAAGTATTATCTTGACCAGACTAGTAGCCTTGCTACAAGTGCTTTGAATTGCATTGTTACTGCAAAGTAATAGTGTTATTTTAACACCAGAGTATAATCTCTTAATTGGGTTCTCCATTAAAATAGTCTTTGGTTGATATCCCCTTGAACACTATTAGTGGCTAGACTAAACTTGATTGTGTACCTTACACCAACGTTTAGTTCTGAGTTCACAGTTTCCAAAACAGAAATCGCTTGGTAGCAGAGCAATTGGCTTACAATCCTGCTGTTGAATCATAAAAAGCTGCTGAAAATATTGGCAAGCTCAATGATGGGCAAAGGAAAGTGCATGATGATATTCTGGCCTCTGCCTTAAAATGAGATGCTCAAGGCAGACCTGTGGCAAACTTTTCTTTGTCCATGGTCCAGGTGGCACTGGAAAATCATTCACATGGATGACCCCCACTCACTCATGCAGATTAAGAGGGCTCATTGTCTTATGCATGGCATCCTCAGGCATTGCAGCCATAGGTGGTCGCACTTCTCACAGCATGTGTAACATCCCTCTGCCATTGAATGAGGCAAGTGTGTGTCGCATCAAAAAAGATTCTAAAAAGGCTGAGCTTTTCAGGAGTGTCAGTCTTATCATCTGGGATGAAGTTCCAATGCAGCATCACTTTGCCTGTGAGGCTGTATACAGAACTCTCAGAGATCTTCATGATCAGCCTAATTTCCCTTTTGGTGGTGTCACTGTTGCTTGGGGTGGTGATTTCCAGCAGACCCTATCTGTTGTTCCCAAAGGAACAAAAGAGGATATCATAGGAGCCTGTATCCAAAGGTCTCAACTGTGGCCATGTGTCAAAGTGTTGCATCTCACTCAAAATATGTGTGTTGACCCTGGGTTGGAAAAATCCAAAACTCCATATAAGGTCTGATAAGGCCCATTAGGTCACCAGATCAAGGTTTTCCTGATAAGGCTTGATCATAGAGAGGAAGCTGGCCATAGACACATGACCTGATCAGATATACCTTATCTTATCCAGCCTGATAAGGATCAACCCCAAACTGACCAAAGAATTCAATATCACATAATTAACCAAGTTGCATGACAACTATTTGACTAGTTACTCCACATTTTTCTTATTCTTCATTACTTGTATTTGTGTATTTAATTATGTGGTTGACTTGATTTGTTGTAACTTTAGTTGCTTACTTTAAATATGACTTGAAGAGGAATTGAACGCACGCACGTATGAATGAAAGAAAATACAAATGGAGCAATAATATAACTACACTATTTTGATTACAAGTTCTATTGACCTTCAGATTCCAATAGCCTTGCTATCTAGGCCCACAAGTGGTTTTCAGCCTAGCTCTCAGCATCCTTTGCTGCCACCTTTCTCGCCACTGCCACTGCTGTCACCACACCTCTTCGCTGTCACTACTCTTCACCAGCATTGTCGCCAATGCCAGCCTCTGCATCTGCTGCAAGTATAATTCCTATTTGCGACAAGGAGTCAAGACTGTCATGCCTTCCCAAAGGTGTGAGTATGGTCTTTCTGATGGATGGCATGGGTACCTACTCACATTCTCAGCTGTTGTGGCCACGTGTGCCATATCAGCATAGAGGTAGAGACGGCAGGCCAGCTTGGTGGTGCACACTGTGTGCCAGGGTCATCCGTTAGAACCCAATTCTGCAGCTTAGATCATTGAGGGTTCTGCCATGGTGTGGTGTCGGTTTACTTTCGGAAATGAAACCAAAAGACAGTGGGTAGCGGTGTCGTCGTTGTACGGCTACTTACACTGGTGTTCGGCTCAGTGCGCTTTGCTATCAGCAGCAACAAAAGTAGAACAAGGACGAAGACGAAGACGTAGCAGTGATGATGACGATGACGTAATACACTGACGTAAGCGTAGACGAGATACAACAGCAAATGTCACATGATTGACAAAGCTGGCCTTGATGTAGACGTAGTAGTAGTAGTAGGCTTAGAAGACTTAGACTTGAGACTTAGACGAGTGAATCCAACTGAAAGAGGTGAATTTGGGTACACTAAGGCCAAAACAGGCCTTATATACATGAGCAGAACAACAAACGATGTGAGTATGCCATACAACAATGTCGTCGACAGCAGACAGGAGAAATGACTAACGGCGAGAGGCAGAAAACCAAAATAGGAAGGTGGTTTGTAAGGAAATGGAAAAATGAGTCAGGTGGTCGAAGAAATGAAGGGAAATATGCCAGCGAATTTGAAATAGAAGCCAGAAATAGAATAGAAGTGAGTCATAGACAATAGACCATGTGGAACAATTGGAAATAGAAGTACAGCCAAGAAGCGAGTGAGTCAGGTGATGAAAATGAGTCATAGCCATCCAATAGGATTCCAGTTGCTTGTCAAATATCTCCGAAGATGAGTAAGTGAGTCATGTGACTTGATGACGACTCAGAAACATGTGAACCAATCACGACACTTGGATACGAATTTCCTCCAGAGAGGGAACGAAGACGAGCCCTTCTTGACGAAGTCCTTAGGCACATAACCGTAGCAAATCTCTGTTCCTGGTCCGTGCTCTTTGATGTACCAGTGATTCCTGAGGACAATATGATGCCAACCATTCACTGGTTCGAAGTTTGGGTCAAAACCGATGACGTAGAAGGGAGCATGGAAGGTTTGATCGAATACCCATATGCAATCGTGAATGTGATAAGGAGGATATGAGGGGAATATTCGGTATGGGCCTTCAGGAGATTCGACATATAGGGGATAGTACCGACGATGTGTGACTTGTGGAGGAGGACTGGACAAATGAACATCAAGGGGAGAACGCCGACTAGGAAGTTCAACGTGTGGTCCAACGTGTATGTCTGGGTTGGCGGTCATCTGAAATAAATCATGGGACGTGGTGGCAGCAATGCTGGATGGCATATTGAAAATAGAATTGATGAAAAATAGAATGAGTGTGGAGATGATGTGTCTGGCAGACTGGAGGTAGCACAGCAGATGATGGTCTGGCGAAAGCTGATGATGATAGGTGCGTGTGCAGTGAGCGTCCCTTGTAGTGTAGTAGGCACTGTCGAGTATCATGCTTGTCAGCGGCAACTGTCTTGGGGTCGGTGTGTGAGCGCTATGGTGGTGGCAAGAGCTACACAGTGCAGACCCACCTGAATCAGTTGCACCTGCAAGAACTTGCGACTTGTAGGGATTCAGGGCACTTCCTCAGCACGGCGTCTGCTCATGCTGGAAGTGATTCGAGACGGTGGGGTTGTGAGTGAGATTTCCAAGCTGTCCGTTACAAATCGATGGCCTGCAGGGCTGTGTTCGGCAAGTGACTTGATCCTCCATCGATCACCCAAGTCATTGACGGAAGTGGGGAGAGACTGGAAAAAGGTTTGCAAAGCTTTGGCAAATGTCGACTGTTGTGCTTTGTTTCAGTTGGGCCAACGGCTCCTATGTGAATTTCCAGATCACTGACCTTTCCTGATCCAATCAACCCCACAAGAAGTAGAACATTGGTGTACAGACGATCTGCCTCCGAGTCTGTGACTGACACCCAATGATGGATGATCTGTAAGTTAGAGTGAAGCTCTCAAACATCCATCGAGTTAGTCAATAAATAAAATAAATGAGCGAGAGACTACCTTCAGCATCCGCGTTGAGCCACTTAAACAGGATGTCGACAGGCTTTGCGACAGCAGGGGAGTAAGCAACTGCAGGAACGGTAAGTGCTTGATTATGTGTTGGCCAGTCCTGATGGCAACCTTATCAGGAGTGCAGTTGCTGGACGGTGTTCTGATCAGGATTCCCTTGGCCAGATGACGTCCTTACAAAGCTCTACCAGGGAAGCCGATGTTCGGCAAGGTGGCCAGGCCTGATACAGAGTTTAAAGTTTTTCCGACACCTAATGACCCACAGAGTGCAGCTTTTGCACAATTGCTCTTGGACATTGGTCAGGGAAAAGATTTACCATTGGATCATTCCATCACTCTCCCACAGCACATGCTTTGTGGTCCTGATGTGTCCTCCTTGATCTCAGAAATATATCCTGGTATTCAAACTGGAAACGCACATCCAGATAAGTACTTCTTAGAACATGCCATCCTTTGTCCTCAGAATGTGGATGTGGATGAGATAAAATCTTTGATCTTCAAAGAGTTTCCTGGAGAAGGTCACATATACAATAGTGCAGACTCTGTGAAAGAAGGAGTGGAGGGTGATGAATATCCTGTAAAGTACTTGAGGACCATGAACTTTGGTGGATTCCCTCCCAGCCAGCTTGAAGTGAAGTCTGGTGTTTCCTTGATGCTCATTCGTAATCTGGATCCTGGTCAAGGACTGTGCCATGGCACACATCTTCAGTTGGTCCATATGACAAGCAGAGTCCTCCAGGTGAGGATTCTAACTGGGCCCTGTGTGGGACAATATGCATTCATCCCTCAGATGACAATAACAGCAGACCCTGAAGAACTGGGGTTTGAATTGCAGAGAACTCAGTTTCCACTTAGACCTGCTTTTGCAATGACTATCAACAAGTCACAGGGATAGTCCCTTGGAACTGTTGGGATAGACCTGCGACACCCTGTGTTTGGTCATGGTCAATTCTATGTTGGAGTGTCTCAGGGAACTAACTGGGGCAGAGTTAAAATACTTCTCAATGAAGGTGCTGTGACAACAAATATTGTATATAAGGATGTTCTGCTTCATCCAACTTGAGTAAGTATTTGGGAATTTATTGGAGTCACAAATATTGCTAACTCTGATGACAGGTAGTACATTGGCTCTGGACAACTTATAAAATTGGCTGTTTGAATACATAGGAACAATGTGATTTTAGATATATAACCATGTAGAAATATAATTTTTAGATATCTTCAAAACCAACAAAGGCCTAATGGGGTGCCTGTGCAAAGCACAGGTTACTCACCTAGTGAAGAACGAATGCACTGTGTTTACATAACAAGATTGGAATCCAATGCTGTTACATAAACATGGGCACTTATTCAAGCAAACTTGAACAAAGAGATAGGGGCAAGGGAGATAATGGAGGAAAGGGAGAAGTGGGGAAGAATAGATAGAAAGAAGAGATAATAGAGAAGTGGGGTTTCCCTTACATCACCCCCCTTCTAGAGTATGACATCCCAACACACTGACACCTACTGGAGGGACAGGTGTTTCTTGATGGAAGGTGTTAAAATCAGCAGCACAAATGAAATGAAGGGCACCGGGATGGAGGAGGTGGAAGTCGGCAATGAGGTCTGGGGCAGCTAAATCTGTCTCAGGAATCCACTCATCATGCTTGTATCGGAGTTTTCCACGGCAGAATTGACTGTCCAAGACCTGTCAACCTCATAATGCTCATCTTCCCCTACAAGGACTGGGGGAGGTGGGGGTTGAGCCTTCTGACCAGGAATGGGGTCTGGAGGGGCTGGGAGGGGCTTCACCACAGGGAAGACAGGGTGGAGGTGACTCATAGACTTGGGGAGTCGAAGACGGTAAGCATTGGAGCCAACCACTAGGAATGGGCCTAGGTTCCGATGTGAGAATTTCTTAGAAGGGCGAGTGGTGCTAATGTTGCTTGCATCTAGGAAGACTTTGTCACCAGGAACAAAGGTTGGGGCTGGCTCACAACGACGATTATAGTATTGAGCCATATCCTCTTTTGCCTTTACAAGGGCAGCTCGGGCTTCAGACAGGCAGTCAGCCATTCATTGCTTGAACTCATTCACAGCTTCTCTCCTGGATGGCTGCTGGTGAGGTTCAAAGCTCATGCATGGGTGGCGACCAGAGTCCAGCATGAAGGTAGTCTCTTTTGTGGATGAGTGGACATGGTTGTTGTACTGGAACTCTGCAAGGGGCAGGAGGTTGTCCCAGTCATCCTGTTGCTCATTCACAAACAGATGGAGATACTGCTCCAGCTCTTGGTTGACATGTTCTGTCTGTCCATCAGTCTGTGGGTGGTATGCAGTGAAGGCAGCCACCTCAATACCCAGAAGTCTGTATAGCTCCCGAGTGAACTCACTGACAAACTGTGTACCTCGGTCTGAAACCACACAGAGGGGTAGGCCATGGTGTCTCCAAACATGATCCAGAGACGAGAGGCTCCCAATGCTGTAATTGTGGTCAAGGTGGGGATAAAGTGAGAACATTTGGATAAGGTATCTACGACAACCATCACTGAATCATACCCATACGAGTCAGGGAGTTTGACAATGAAGTCAACACTGACTGTCTCCTAATGCTGCTCAGGAACCTCCAGAGGGTGTAGTTCTCCAACAGGCAACTGACACTGAGCCTTGGTGTGCAGGCATAGGTCACATGCCTTTGTGTAGCTACCAATGTAGTGAGACATGTGAGGCCACCAATAGTTCTGAGAGACAAGTTCCAAGGTCTTCCAATGTCCAGCATGGCCAGCAATATGAGGGTTGTGATGTTGGGAGACAATTCGACATCGTAAGTCATGCTGGTCAGGGACATATATCTTTCCACAGAACAGACATGTACCATCCCTCTCACCCCACTCTGATGACTTCACAGACTTCCCAGTAGTCTTGCAAAGTTCCTTTGCAGCACGTGCAACCGACTCCTCCAGCACTCCCTCTTTGGTGCCATTACGAATGTCCCTCAGGATGTCATGTTCTTCACCTGTAAACTCCAGTCCTTCCAGTGCACAAATGACAAAGAGTTCTGCTTGGAGAAGCACCAAATTGTCATTGTCATTTGAGCCAGTGCCATGATCAGGTTGGCGTGACACAGGTCAAGCCCCAATTTATTGTGATAAAAATGTTGACAAACTCCTTTTCCCTACCCAAATTTTGCTGAGATATTTAATTGGGAAAAATATCAAAAAACTACCATATTTCATCACTTTTTGCCTTAAAGAATGCATCCAAGATGTTATATAATCTCATCATTTTTCCATCCCAAAACCTGTTTCTAAACCTGGATATTTATACTTAAAAATGATGGTAAATTCCATGCTTTTTGACCAATTTTGCCATATAAAAGCCTAAATTATATTGTCATTTTCAGCCTGACAAAATTCTACAATTTCTTTTCATTTACACAAAGGAAAAGACAGCATTTTTTTTATCTTTTTCTTCTTTAAAATGAGGTGAAAAGGGGATTTTACTCTGATTTCTCTTGGGAAAAAGACTTTCAAAACTCTGCTTTTTCCTGTGAAAAAAATGCTCTGGCAAAAATGTTGCATTTTTAACACCTTTTTGCCATGACCCACGCAACCAGCCACAAAGCCACCTGCGAAGCCACCCATGAAGACAGGTGTGCAACAGGTGCTGATTCAACTCTAGTGTGACCTAGTGTTGCCACGACTTGGCTTGGCTCAACTCGGAAAGTCTTGACTTCGACTTGACTTGATCCAACTCTGGCTTAAGTTGCAGTTCAACTGAAGCTGCAACAAGGGCCCTAGCCATTGAAATGTTGTTTCTGAAGTTTGCAGCAGTCATACATAGGTGAAGCAAGAAAGGTAGATATTTGTTAGGGTTGTGGCAGCTGACACTTTGATAGAATGGGTTTCAGTGAAAGTCTAAGTGAAAAGAATGGGTACTCACCAGAAATCAGGGAGCATCAAGAGAGATCACAGAATGTATTAGGAGCAGCGGTGGCAACCTGAGGACATGGTTGTGCCTTGTTTCGCCACATTTGTGCAACAGAGCATGCTTGCGATGGTCCCACATGCTGCAGTAGGAGGCACGGTGGGGCTGGAAGCAGTGCCACAAGTTGCAGGACTCAGGTTCTAAGGGAGGCGGTTGGTAGAATCTATATATTAAACACTGTTTAAACTAAACCTTTGTGTAAGAAACCAATGTAAGTGACAAGAACACTGGGAACTCACCATGGCACTCAAGAGAGAATGGAAAATGTGTGGATGTCTTGTGCGGCAGTGCGGGAGTCAAGTCTGCAGGGTTGGTCCCAGCTTGGCACAGGAAGAGAGGGTGTGCATACTGGATAGAGGCTACAAGATGTGGAGGCTGGATGCATGTTGGCAAGGAAATGATTGCTGCCCACCACATGCGGCACCAGGAGTGCAAGTTGGGGACATCTGGATTCAGCAGATCAGACATGGCACAATTGTTACAGACCATTTTGTCGGTTGGTGACGCTGTAATATGTTGCTGCTTAAATAGTGCTTGCAGACTGTGCCAGATAACTTGGCATAGTGGCCTTTTAGCCCAGTTGAAAACAAGTACTTTACTGTGAGAATTTAATGCCTTTCACAACAATTGATCTTGTGTGCTTGTTGGCCGTGGGTCAGAGTGAGTGCAGGTGCAAGTGGGAATGCACATACCTTGGCAAAGATTGAATGAAGGTTGTGGTGCAAATGCAGGACGTTGATGCACTGCTGCGCGGACCCAGTAAAAGGAAGAATTGACAACGCACCTACAAGCCTGATAATTCGAGCTCGACACAACACTAGTGTCATGTCCCCAGACGTGTCTTTGCTGCTCGTTAGCACAGCTGTCAAGTTGAAAGCTAGAGATCCAGTCAAACATCCAAGTCTGTCTAGTGAGAACGTGAGTGTGGCACAAAGGACATTAGCTAGTCCTTTGGGTAGTGAGCTTAATTGAAGCTCACTAATAGCACCACCCTGTATATGGGGCGGCTGGAACAGAAAGAAATGACCTTAACAGCCATGAATAAGAGTCAGGGTGTGTGTAAAAAAGATGCAGTGGGATACACACATTAGACTAGTAGCAACACTGCTGGCACGCAACTGCCAATGACGTGGCAGTGGCTTCACCCAAAAGTTTAGGCTATCAGTCTAAACAAAGTGTCAGACAGTGGAAGGAGGACTCACTGTCGAAGTGTCCAACATGTCACAAGTCACGTGACTGGATACACGTCTCACAGGAAGTTCCACGCTGTGAGACGCAAAATACTCTGGAAGAGGCACCTGGGACTAATCTGGAAAATATGTGATTACAATTGGATTAATCCTGGAGAGTAATTTATGAGTAATTGTTCAGAGCAAAAATTCCTCTCGTCTCCTGCCACCATGTCTACTGCAATACCAGACTCAGACTCAGCCCAAACACTTGTATCCAGTTCATGTTTCCATTTACATAGTGGAATGGTGTACCCACATTGCACAAGACATGCATTTCATCATATTCCCATTTATTATCTTCATTTGGTTATACTCATGATCCAATCATGCTTACAGCTTGAAACTCACATCAAAGACACCACGACATTTGAGACTCTCTGAGACAGTGGTTTCTCCTTGAGCACTCTTGCGCTACTAGCCTGTAAGTACTTGATATGTCTGTTGTGTGTGGCCCACATTTACTACCAAGTGAATCTGATTCTAGGACCTCATCTGCACCGTACCCTCATCCAGTTACAGCAGGAGCAGAGGCATGCCGAGCTCAAAGCCCTCGAAGAATCCTCGCTTGTCCATCCTACCATGCAGCACTACCACTCAGCAATATAAAAAGTCTATTATGAAAAAGGGCACGGCATTCAAGTCCATTCTTGTGCAGTGCATACATCAAAAGTGGCTTGCTATGCTATGCAGAGTATGAGATGGGGCTTGAGGTGCTGAGGCTGCATTGTTTGTAGTGTCTTAGTGAGTCCTTTCTTTCCTTTCTTTTGTTGCCTTTTGGCTCCTCCCTCCTTCCCTCCTGTTAGAACCCATATCCATTCTCCGATTTTCTGACAGTCTCTGAGACTCCTTTTCCAACAATCTCTGACAAATCTCCTTTTCCAACAATCTCCAACAAATCTCCTTTTCCTACAATCTCCAACAAATCTCCTTTTCCTACAATCTCCGACAAATCTCCTTCTCCGACAATCTCCTTTCTCGATAAGCCTTTTTCCGACTTTTTCCGAAATCTCCATTTAAACATCCTTAGTCATCCTTCAGAGATCAATCTCCTAATCTTATATCCATAGGTCCTATCTCTGACTTTGTATTTGTTTCTGTATTCACCCCATCTCGGAATTCCATATCTTGTATCATTACCTGTTATGTCTCCGATTCAGCATCCTCAGTTATTCCTTAAATATGCTTGTTGTACATCTCTTCCTCTAGTTTGAATATTGATTGTTCATTATCATTGGTCATATTGCCTATCATGTATATTGACTTATATGATGAGTCTCGCATATTGACTGTATTCTGATCATCCTCATTCTGACATCCCGAAACCCTTATCTCTGGTCTAAACTCCGATTTTTCCGAAAGGCTAATCCTTACCTTTAATCCTCTTCAAACACTATTCCACTCTTCTCCTATTTTCTCCAACGTTTTTCCGAAAATACTAGTTAAGTCTTGACTAGCTGTCTTGTCATTGATCCTTCCATAGATCTCCGACTGTTCCAACATCCTCCGAATTCTGACTTGTCAAGAAATCCGAAATACCAGGGCATGAGAATCCAAGAGGGTGCAACCCATAAGTTGAAGCCAAGCCCGTCTGAACCCAATATTCCGATATTTCTGACGTTTTCCACAACTCCGGTGAAGAGCAATATGGTCTTCAACGCCTCCCTCCCCCTGTCTTTCTCCCCATCCCATCCCCTCTCCTTCCCCTTGCTTATTAACCCACTAATCCGACCCCAGACTTCCCCACCATGTCATCAATACCATCCTATGCCCTTGTGAGCCAGCAGCTCCACATCTTTGAGAACATGCCACACACTATGCAAGTTCCAGGTGGATGTCACAATGTGGGTGCAATACATCAAGCTCGCAAGGCCCAACAGCACACGCATGCTCCTGGGGTGTATATCTGTGCAGTGAGTGCTGGAAACATGGGATGTACCTGACCCTGACTTGGCTCATGACCCAGAACTCATCCAGCCTCAGCACACTTCAGATGTACCTGAACAAGGTGGTGCTGTATGTGTTTGCGGTTCAATATGAGGTGGAGAATCTTTCCCTGGCATTGGCACATGCATTGCTGCAGCATGGGATCCAGTTGAACAAGGAGAACATGGCACTGTATGTCAAGTTTGAGCTGGGGTTCATGGCCTGCGGAGGCAGTGGGAAAGGTGGGGTGGGCAGCAGGGGTCAAGCACAAGCTTTCTATTGCTGTAATTGCTTGTTGAAATACAAATGAGCATTTGTTTCCTCTGTACTGTGTGGGTTATTGTAGCTACAGGAAGGTGTATTATGAAAAGCAGCACAGGAGCACCTGCCTACTGAAGATGAATGCTGGAGGAATTCAAGCTTAATCTCAAGAGAAATGCAGGAGTAGTGATAGACTAATGGTAGCATTACACTTCATGACTCTTTTGGGGGAATGCCAGTACTAATTTTGAAGTAATTCTAAAATTTAAAGTGGCTCCAAGATTCCTCTGTGGGATTAATTTCCCATTCCATGCGGTGTCTTAAACGTGTACCTGTATAGCTGGTTTTACCATTCACCTTACAAGGTGAATCTGCAGCTCATCCACAATGTGGATAGCTTGTCCTGTTCCCATGTGATTGTTTTTGACATCCTGTGGACATTTCCCATGCTGAGTGTGCTGGATGACATTTTGGACACATACACAAATTGTAGCTGTGCAAGTGTGTTGCAGCCTGTGAGGCTGTGTCCTCACAAGTGAGTCCCAGCTGGATTTGCTGTGTTGTTCAAAAGGTGTGGGAAACTTGTCATAGATAGTTTTTGGGTAATTTTTGACATCTTGTGGACATTTCCCATGTTTTGCTTGGGATGACTTTGTCACAGGTACAAAAATCAGAGCTGGGAAGTGGGTTGCAGCCTGTGGGGCTGCATCCTCACAAGTAAGGTCCATCCGTGTTTGCCATTTTGTTCAAAAGACATGGGAAAGACAGGATATTGAGTGTCTGAGAGGTTGTTGACGTCCTGTGGACATTTACTGTGCTCTGGATGAGTTTGTGACATGTACATCAGACAGAGCAGCCAAGGGTGTTCCAGCCTGTGAGGCTCGTTGCTCACAAGTGAGTCCCAAGTGGTTTTGGCATTTTGTTCCACATGTTTTGGCCAAAATGACAAAACCAGCTGGGACTCACCTGTGAGCAAGCAGCCTCACAGGCTGCAACATGCTTGGGTGCTGTATTTTGTGTACAGGTCAAAAATTCATCCAGAGCACACAAAATGCATGTGGGATGTCACAAACGCCTCACACACTCTGTATGATGTGTTTCCCACACATTGTGGCCAAAATGACCAAACCAGCTGGGACTCACAACCGATCATATTAAAGATATTCTTGCAACCTGGGACAAAGCTGACATGCTTCCGGAGCTCCGACAACTCATGCAAACCATCAACAGCCATTATTGGGAACGACGAGGTGAGGTCAACCATGCCACCACTTCCAACAATAACTACTCTGGTAACAGCAACAAATCGGACAAGCAAGGATCCCGATCGAACCAACCGCAGAAGAGGATGAACAACGACAACAGTTCAGCTTCTGCCTCTTCTACCAAACCTCAGTCCTCCATGCCGAACTTCTCCAAAACTCCAGATATCTCCAACATACTTGGAAAAGACGGAAAACTAACCCAGCAGGAGAGATAGCGACGCATGGATCAGAACCTTTGCATGTTCTGTGGGAAACCTGGGGATATCATGAAGGATGGTCCACAATCAACCTCCCTTAATGCTCAATCGAAGGCCCGAGCAGCCTGTTAAAGGCCAGATTTGACGTGAGGGTCGGATTCGGTTGGAACTCTCCTTGACTGAAATCAGTAGTTGCAATATTCAGAAATGCGTGGAATATTGGATGGCTCGGAAGTCAGAGACCCAAAGACTGATCTATACAGGC
Source organism: Ramaria rubella (assembly GCA_015039355.1). Taxonomy (NCBI): domain Eukaryota; kingdom Fungi; phylum Basidiomycota; class Agaricomycetes; order Gomphales; family Gomphaceae; genus Ramaria; species Ramaria rubella. The sequence goes on from MU134680.1 coordinate 51,271, forward strand.
ATTGGCTTCAACTTATGGGTTGCGCCCTCTTGTATTTCTAGTGCCCTGGTATTTCGGATTGAAGACCAGAAGGTGTTATCAGGGTTCCGATTGGTCAGGTCTATTTGGAAGGTCAGTGCCAATGATATGTTGAGACTTATTGGGGATGAGCGGGGGTTTGGGGTATTTGGAAATGGAATAGTCAATGCGGGATGGGATAGGGGTAACGATAAATCAATATTGAGTAAGGGTTAGCTTTACTGGAAAGCGAGTGTAATCAAGGAGGGTTTTGGAATGTCAGATGAGGTAGGATTGGAATAATCGGAATACTGAACAAGGTTTGAAAGCCTTATTGCAGGTAGAGGTCTTGGAGTGATGAAGTGTAATAAAGGTTTAATGATATAGGATGAGCGGGATATATCAGGTGTATAGGGTTTTGCGAGTTATTTGGAATAACAAGTTGAGGTAATGAGATATGAAGGATGTGATATATGTGAAAAGGGTATAAGATATACAATATAAGATATATATGTTAAAGAAGCTTGATCAAGAGAAACCGTATTTTAGAACATGTGGGATTCTGAAATCGGAAATGGAAGATAAGAGTGCGTGATATGGAGTTCTGAAGTCGGAGTGAATATGGAAATCAAGATAAGACGTACAGGGATAATATCGAAATATAATTGTGACTAAGAATAATAAGTGGGGACATGTCGGAAATAAGTGGAAAAGGGCTTATCGGAATATGTGACGTCGGAATAACACAAGTCAGATCTGGGATCTAACACAGCCTCTGCAACTCTCGAGCAAACCCGAGTCCAAGGCCAAACCTGCAGCTGTTACAGATTTAAAAAAATAATAAGCAGCTCTGAGACCTCCACACAGACCGAGAGCTGCATTGATTCCATCTGTGCGTCTTCCGAGGTTTGACTCAACTCTTCTGCTCTTTCAAAATCCTATTTCTCTTACTATATGACTGACTTCTGACATTATTCCAAATACTAACATTCAAGCTCTCGTGGACTCCGGTTCCACTAACTGTTTTGTAGACTCATCATTCGCTTCCAAGCTTCTGCTGGAGTTCCACAACATTCCGCAAATCCCGTGAAAGCTTTTTCGACAGCACTTATAATGTCTCAATCATGCAGGCTAACAATATGCCAATCCGCTTTCCATCTGGCAAAAATCAGGTTGTTGCTATGTATGTAACACCACTTGATTCTAGCTGCTCTGTTGTGCTAGGACACAACCGGCTCACCCGCTACAATCCGTTGATCGACAGGGTATTGAGTAGTATATTGTTCCGCACTCCTCAGCAGCAAGATTCAATTCCGATGT